>APFE030229004.1:0-24154 GCA_000404065.3 Pinus taeda
AATTTATAGGGTAAGTTCCTCAGACAGAACACCAAAAGGACACGGCTCACAAACAGATCACAGATCAATACACCAGTATTTTGACGTGGTTAAAACCCTCAGAGAGGGAAACAGTCCACGGCCTGCGCCAACGTGGCTACTACAGGCAATTTATTAATAAAAGAATGAAAATTTACATAAGCTTCTTTCATGCACGGTTAACCTACAAATGACCCTCCATGCGCTTTAAATAGAATTCATGGACCAATCGGGTGTCAAGCCACGGATCAAGTGTCGGTAAAACCGAGGAGAGAATGAACCGTCGGATCACTACATATCGTGACCGTCGGATTGTAAGTTACAAAATGTACAACGGTAAAGAAACACACTTTACCTAATGCTAACCTAACTCTATACTAGACCAAGTTGAACTTAACTATTCCTATGTGTCGGAATATCCTAACAGTAGGTTCAGATTCAGGTTCAGAAATTTCAGGTTCTTCAACGAGTTCACCAGTAGATTAAAAACTACTAGTAAGCTCAGAAACTGAAAGCGGTTTAGAAATATACTCTGTTGCTGGAACGTGATAATGAGGATGAATAAGCAAAGATGATTCTCCGGCCTCTGGTGACCCAACTCTACTTTCACTAGGTGTGACAAGAGATTTTAGCCCTTCAAGCTGACTTGGTGTATATTCGGGAGGCTGCCCCAGAAGTCTACGGAATTGTCTCGGTAATTCAGCCACGATTGATTAATTAATTACTTCACACGAAAACAAGGAAAATCTCAAGAAAACCACCTAAAGTCTCTAAAGAACCAAACAATTGAATCACACAGCTAACAATCTAAGAGTTCAAACCACACACAAACAGTATTTTTCCGTACCGAAAACACTAGTTGGTGATGAAATCCAACCTTGCAGAATTCAATATAGAATGGCGGTTGGAACAGTTACCCCAACAACCTTCTTAATGAAATAGACTGGCACAAGTTTCTCCACAAAATTGTCTCGAGTGAAGATAACCCCCCAGAGAGTCCAAGTGAGTCTAGTCGACGTCTGTTCCAGGTACAGTGGGTTCTTCCCTCCACCATCACCTCAGGAAGAATCCTAAAGATTATAGCCACTAAGGTTACCAACGGAAACAAATATACCTGGGGGAACAGTCTACGATCTGATACGCACGCAAGGGCAGAGTAAAAAGCTCAATCCCCTTGAAGGCTCCTTGACATAATCCAAGGTTTACCAACAAGTGACCCCAGGCTCCTCGACAATGGTCAATCCGAGGTTTACCATTTTTAATACGTGAATATCTTCTATCGTTCCCAATGAGGAAGGATTGATTACCTCACTAGTTCAGATATGACCTCGTGCTTCTCCTTTAAGAGGAGCTTTCCCAGAGCATAGATGTAACAATTGGATTATCTTCCTACCGCAAGATTGACTACTTGTTTGTTTTAACTATCATAGAGAGTTAATTACTCTCTACTCCAAGATACTAGCCTAAGCTATGTTGGTGAGTAAGAGCCCTACAAATAAAAATATTTCTAGATGAATTTTAATTAAGCGTTAATTTTATTTGTTGTTTCTTAAGTCAAAAAGTATGGAGATGAAACTTTGTGGTGTGAAGACTCGACTCCAAAACGCTAAAAAATGCACCTAAGATGATCAATTCTTTTCCTTTTCAATGAATCTCTAGCTAAAGGAAGAGTTGAGAATGGAATGCTTGAAAACAAAACTTTCCTTCAACATAAGAATGAAAAGAAAGACTTTTGTTTATTTTTGTCTTTTTCAAAACACTCAAACTAAGCTACTAATTATGCTTACAAAATAAATCCCTTTTCGTTTCGACACTCAAAACTAGAAAAACAATTTTTCAAAAGAGAAACTAAAATTTCAAGACAACACACTCAAAACTATGAAAAATCTAAGCTTGAGATCTAACTTCTTAAAACTAATCGAAATAAAAACTTCAAATGTTTTTTGAGGATGTTTTCCTTTAGTTATTCAGCAAACTAAGGATTAATTCATTCAACAAGGCAAATCAACCAAAAACATCGAGCTATGTTTTTATAACAAATGAAATTCACAACTTGACCAACTTCATTCAAAGTTTTTCAAAGCGAAGCAAAATTGATTTCTCACCAAAGGAAGATCTCACTAACCAGCCAGACTTATCAAGAAGACAAAAGATTCCAGGGTGATCTAAGGTTTCTTAGGCTTCTAAGCTTCAAGTCACTACAAAGACTGAGTGAAGACCAAACTAAGCATGCAAAAACTTCTAGAAATTCATTCAAAACACAACACCAATGGAACTCACTTATGAGATACTTTTAACAAGATATACGTAGATCTGGGCAAAGGATAAAAGTAACAAAAAAGATCTAAACTAAACTGGACGAAAATATTTCAATATTTTCAAAAATTTTGACAGGGTCCGCAGGCCCCCAGTGAAACCAGGTGCAGTACCGCTCTGTGCAGTAAAGTAACAGTGCGGTCAGGTCCGCACTGTAACTTAAGTAGAACATGCGATCCTTGTGAAAATTTCTAAAAAATAAAAAAATCAATCCTGAACTAACAAACTACCCAATCCCACACACATCAAGTAAAAACCAGAAACAAAAAAAATCAAGTTTCTTAAATCAAAGATGAAGAAAAATTAAACAATGAAATATCATCCCCAGCAGAGTCGCCAATTTGTTAAGTAGATAAATTGTTCTTGTGGACAAGACCGATCTCCCTAGTATCAATTGCTATCTAGCAGCAAGTAGGACAAGCAAATCTACTTTTCTCTAAGCATATTTCGATTCATTAATACAAACTAAGAGGTGTTTTAGATCCTACCTCAAGTCCAATGCTAGTTTGTGGCAGCTTTGCTCCAACAGCTTCAAAGAGTATCCTTTCAATAACCTACAAACACAAACAAGCACACATCAAAGAACACCTACATAGCTAATATAATAAATCGTGTTCATCATAGTGATCAAGGAGTCTATGAAATAAACCATTAAACACAGCTTATTGAGAAAAATAAACTTGATTGTATTAACTTTGAGAAAGAAGAACTTTACAACCTTGGTGCCTTGATGCTGTACAAGCTCTTCCCAGGGTACAGGTAGGAATCTCCTCTACTTTGACAAGCCTCACTCTTTCCCAAATGAGATCAAAAGGTATGTGATCTTTCCTCTCAAAAGCTCAATTAGGAAGACTAAGTTCCAACAACATATACCCTCAAAAATATTCAGCTTTCAACGTCTCAAGTAACCAGCCCAAAGCTTCTTTTTATAGTGCAAGGGAAGGAGGTTACAAGTCCACCATTGAAGGGATAGAGTCCTTATTCAAGGTGATAAGCTCCTCACATCAAGGGGTTAGCTCCTTAAGGAATGGGATGCATGCACCCTCAAGGAGCGAACTTGCCAGCGCAAGATTCCCTCTAGAAGCTTCCAGAATTGACTCAAAGTGAGTTCTTAAGAATAAACTTGCACCTTTTTTACTTTTACAGGGGTTCACACCCATACATGTAGGTACAGAGTGGCCAGGTGCGTAGGGGACATGACTAGTGGGTGTGGCACCGCAGGTAAGGCTAAGAGAAAGTGCGAAACCTGAGTTTTAGAGATTTTTAACGACTTTCTCTCATTTTCAAGCTTGATATGCAAAGCTGAGGTTTAAGACTTGCAAAGGAGATGTGTATGAGTGGTGATATACTCATATTGGTTACAAAAAGTCATGGTGACAATTTTTTGTGTAACACATGGATTCTATTGCATATATCAAAGGAATATTTGGCATTGAGGCAATGTCGATACAAAATGGTATGAAATACCTTGGACACTGTATCAAACCATGTTGCTACAGAGTTGTTGATTGGAAATGGCTTGTTGATCAGTTTTTCAAAAAAATATCCAGGTGGGAGTTTAGGTGCCTATCTTTGGGGGGTCGAGTCATACTCACCCAAGCGGTCCTGTCTCAACTGGGGGTTTACTAAGCACATCCTTTTTATATCCCCACCTCTATTATAAATTGTCTAAGTCAGTTAATGGCTAACTTCATCTAGGGGGAGTCACGATAAAAAAAATACCACTTGGTCAAATTATCCACCATCACTTTTCCAAAGGGTATGGGGGGATGAGGCATCATGAACCTCCATTGGTTTGGGGGGTCACTGCAGATCAAATCCCTTAGGAGGGCCATATTTGGATTTGGCAACTAGAGTAATATCATCCAGCACAAATATCTTAAGGATAAGGACTTCTTATTTTGGTACCAAAAAGGCACCATCGACATCAAATAGGGATTAGGTATCTAGCTTAATTTTCTGAAAATGGGAAAAAAATTTATTCAACATCTTGCTTCGAAGTTACAAACAGGCTGTTGGGCAATTTAATTGATTAAATTTCTTTCATTAAATTATCAACGAGGGAAACTCGTAAGCTTGTGATGATGCCAACAAAATATATGCAAGAGTAGGCAACTAGCTTTATGTGTAACTAAATGATTTATGATTCAATATAATATGCAAGGGAAGAGGCTCCTAATTGAGGAGGTCCTGGTTGTACTTCCCTACAATATTATAGATTGAAAAGAAATAATTGATTACATAAAACTAGAACTTGAAATAAAGACAAGAGAATGAATTTAATTGTTGTTCAGATTCAAATAGAGAGAGACACTAACTTAGTCCCTTGATTGTCCCCTTGTATACTGATCCAAACTAAACTAATATTCATTCATAAGCATAAGAGATGAAATAACCTGAAACTTAAAAGCAAAAGAATGAATTCCAATTATCATGCAAATCAAATAGAGAAAGATCCTAACTTAGACCCTTGGCTTTTCCATCATATGGTAGTAAGATTTTAATTTGAAACCCATTCATCAATCACAAACAAATCCTCAAACATCTAGGCAATTAAATGAAATAAGATCTATTATGAAATAACATGTTTCTTTGATCCTTTTAGAGTGAGCTCAATTCTCTTAAGAACAAAGTGACAAATTATTCCATATACTACATTAACACATTTTATATCTAAAACTATAGAAAGAAAGTTTATGTGAAATGAAGCTTTATTCTCTTCCATCATAAGTTGGATACATGCTCCAAGAGTCCTCTCTTTGGAATGGAGTAGGTACTCCTATTTATACAAAAACTAAGATAACAAACTCATAAATGTAGACCCACTATTCCCTCCTTTGACCCACATATTTCTCAACCAATGGTGACACATAACCCTATCCTCCATGATCTTCTCCATGAGGTTCATGATCTTTTCCATGAGGTACATGATCTTCTCAAATTCGAATTTGAACATAGAGTGCCACATAAAGATGCCTTGGAAGCTTCCTTTGTACCTACGCATGTCAACAAACTCATTCTAATTGTTAGGTATAAGTATAAGCATATTATTTTCTAAAGCTGAACCATAAATCCACTTTAAAATGCTAAGAATTAATAAACTTTGGTAAAGCATAGTTATAACCCAATGATGAGGTAAATGTAATGATGTGGAGGTGGAATGGAGGTGACATGAAGGATAGTATGGAAGTAATGTGAAGGTATTGGTGAATAATGGAGTGAGAATAAGGACTATTTTCAGGCCCAACATACCCCCAAACTGAAGGTATTGCATGTCCTCATGCAATCTATTACATTACTTTTTGATACTTGAGCTTTGACTTACACTCTGCATGATATCATTTACTTAACTTTTGCAAAGCATTTTTGATGAACTGCAAGTTGGTTGGTTCTTGTGTTTCAACCATATTTTGTTTGTTGCATTCAATTTTAATGTATTATCTTTGCATATTTATAATGTGATTTTTATTGTAGAGTATTTTTGTTGGAATGCATCATGGTTGGTTCTTGTGTAACAACAATGATTGTGTTGGCATCCAATTAACTTTTAAATACTTTTGACAAAGCCATTTGTATGCTCATGTAATAGTGAATACATTTTGAAGGTAAGTGGGTTTTAAAATGTGATATATGAATATGGATGTTATATGAATGCGAAAAAGTATTTATATAAATGTATCCCTCCCTTAACGAATGGTTTTGGCAGTTATGTGAAATGAGGAAAGGAAGTGAAGTTTTTCCAAAAATTATTATTCTAACTTTTCAAGGAATTCAATGGTTAAAAGTTAGAAAATATCATACCTTAACTTACTCTTCCAAAAATGGATGAGAGTTGTGCACGTGTGGCTGCAAAAATGTTGTTCATAGTCTTCTTTACTTGGTTGTGAAAATGGTGGATGAAATCGAAAAAGTGATTCTTTTATTGTTGCTGCATCTACTGCTAAATCCGTTGTTGGATCTTCTGCTGAATGTTCGGACTCTGCTACTAAATGTGGCTGAAAATGTATAAGGCTAGGAAGGTATACAAAATATGGTTGTTACATTCCCCCCCCCAGCCTTATTTATTGACTTGTCCTCAAGTCATGACAAACTGAAAAAAAATGAAAGGAAATCGTCTTCATCTGCTACAAAATTTGGGTCTTCAAGTCTTCAACACTCGATGGCACAAATCTTACCATGTGAATAAATGTGCCGGTGTCGAACATAGCAAGAAATTGTTGACTTAGTGGCCATTAATGAATGCCACTAATCCACACGAGAGCTCTCACCATTGATTCCAATGAGAATCAAGGTACCTAGGTACATCTTGTGAAGTGTGAATAGATGAGCCGATGTCGAGCCACTTGCAAGATCCAACGATCAAGGGACATTGGTGTATTTCCATGATTGCTAGCGCGAGAGCCTGTCATTAAGGCATACAAGCCTCAAGGTACTAATAATGACTCTAGTCTTTATCCCAGATAAGGTGCTGAGGTCAATGGGTCAAGACTTGTTAGAAGGGAGGCGTTAAGGAATCCTCCATCATCTAACACGAGTCTGAAATAATGATTTTGAAATACCATAGATGGAAAATTTGCATTGAAGCAGGGTTTATTTGGAAGAAAAGGAAAATGGGGTGACTCAGATTTGTAAGGGAGCTGAAAGACTTTATTCATGGGCTACAGGTTAGTGGAAGAGACAGGAAAATGATTGTGAAGGAAAATGAACAATGGATCAAGGCTTTATTTGAAAACATGAAAAGGAAAATGGAATGGAAAATTTATTGACTAAAGAAGTGGGAATGTAATGAGGTTTTTATTTACTGGAAAGGAGTAGAAATATAATGACGACTGTAAAGGGAAACCATGCGAATGGATGCAATGGAGACACTGGCATCTGAAATGCATGCGTTGAGTACTCATTGGGATTTACAATTTTACAAAGGGGAGAAAACATTGGTTGTAATGAATATGGACTTATTCACATGATTCATCATCGAATTGATCTGTTGGAAGTCCAATTGTCGACAAATTAGACTCCTTGAATGATCATCTGATTAACGCAAACCTGCAAAAACTTGGCATTCACAAAAGATAAATATATCTAAGCAAAAGTGATCAATTTCTACTTGGTTTTTTTCTGCAAAAATTAAACACCAATGAAGCTGATTTAAATAAAATAAAATGTGTAAGTTAGCCCAATTGCGTGATTTTTACAAATCCATTTTCAAATGTGTATAGTTAATTCCTTTTCTATGTAACTTTTGTAAATAAAATTCAATTTTGTTGCAATTATGCAAATCCCGAACATAGTCGAAATTCTTTCACGATTTGCACTAGGATATCAAATTTCACATGTCATCCTTGATCTTGTATTTGCCAAAATCTGCATCATTAATACAGATGCATCAAATAAAAATAAATTCAGAAAGAAAACTAATTGTTACTCCTTGTTGAAAGTTTCGTCGTGTCGTGATTTTCTGTGCTTTGCCCATATACCATAACATCACCAACCCACAACGTTACATATGAACAAATATCAAATGCTTGAATTGAGCGCACATACAACGTCAATGCATATGCATAAGACATATGAACCAATTTTTAATATGTGAACCATTGTACGAAAGTGATTGTAAAAACAAAATTTCAACCTACAATAAAGTGACCATGAAAGAAGTTACCAATGGTATCACGTAGTAATATAAACACCATAAAAAAATTCTTTTGCTCATTGTTCAATGGTTCATAGAAGCCTATGTACTATTGATTTAATCAAATGCGCACAATATAAATCCAAATGCTTAAACTCAAACTTAATACTCTGTTTGTTATTGTCCATTTTGTTATGCATCGAACTTAGATTTGTATAATGATCAAACTGCTTGATCATACGTACAGGTGTAGTTGTTTGTTTGTTTCACATAGGCTACGTGTATCAATCCTATTCAAAGTCCTTAGTTTATGCAATTCACACTTTATGAATAGACCCTTCATCGACAATGCATGAACATTTATCCTTAGTTCTATTAACTTCATTGTTTGTTTATCTGAACCTTACATTTATAACCTTCTGAAGTCATGGCAGTTTTTCGGCATTTACCTGGCTGCCTGCTGGACTCATGGACTATTTTAATGATGCTCCTATATCTCCTCAAGCTTTGTTTCAATGCCTTAGCATGCTGACTGGTGGCAAAGACCCGATTTTCTAACTGGAGTTTTATGAGACTTATCAAAACTATCCCCAGATTTGCTAACCATAAAATCCGTTCAGCACTAATAAAAATGTGGAATCTTACCTGCCCTTCTGCACAATTTTTGGAGTTTGTTGGAGTGCTTTAATCCACTCGGTGAACAGAAATTTCGGTTTTCAACTCATGTTAAAATTGATGCCTATCCTTCCTATTTTTCCACAACTTCTTCTTCTATTTCTTACGCTACTCTTCGAAGTTCCAGGCCTTTTTACGGCTTAAGCTGCTACCAGTTCTGTGTAACTACAACTCAGAGTAGCTCTGCATTAGGCTATAGTTTTGCTTCAGCTTAACTGCTTGCCAATCACATCTACCATATTTGCTGAGCCTCAAACGGCTGTGATGGCAAAGAAAATTCAAGGTTCTAAAGTCTGTTGTTTAAAAGTGGCAAAGCTCTCACTTGTGAAACGTACAGGAATTTCTCTGTTGTTTTAAAAATGCATTTGACCATTTTGCTATTTGGTTGCTATCCTTTAACCAGATGTCATGCATATACCATCAAATCGAAATTATCTCTGCATTTGAATTCAAATTTTTTTATTATGATTTTAGCTTAGCTTGGCTTACGTTTGATTCATTTGTAGCTGTCCTCCAATCCATACCTGGATGTCCTGCATATCAACTCATGCTATTGTGACATTATTATGCTCCAGGCTGCTTTCATCATTCAAATTCTCATTTAATTACAGGTTTTTCTTCATGCGCGTTGTGGCTGTCTTTCTATACTGTCCACGACCTTCCCAACACATCATTAACTTGCATGCAGAGGATGATGCATTCAACAGTTGAACGGATGGTGTTTTTTAATGCTCTCGGCCTTTTTATTTTTTGTTTTTTTATTATTTGATCCTATGTTCATGTTTTTTTTTTTTTATTTGTTGTGTTTTTTATTTTAATTTAATATTTTTTAAGTTTTTGTGTTTTTAATTGTTTTGTTTGTTTAGTTTTTGTATATTTGTTTTTAATTTCTTTTAATGGCATTATAATGATTTTTTATGAATTGTTTCATGAGTACGTTGGTGATTTTTTTATTTTTTATTTTTTTTGCTTTTTTTTTAATGATTTGTTTTTGTTTTTAGTTTTTTTATTTTGATTTAATGTTTTTCATTTTTTTATGGGTTTGTATTTTATTATTTTATTTATTAATTTTTTGTTTCTATGTTTTATAAAAAGAGAGATCAAAAATCATTTATTTAACAAATAGGTTGGAGATCGTTTTTTTTTACAATCAATAGCAATTTTAGATCTCCTAGTTATTTATCTAGATCTATGAATTTTAGTGCAAAATTTCATTTCAAGGCTAACTTATGCAATCTTCTTTTCTAATCTTCCAGGTCACAACAAGGCGCAAGAAGAGAGCATACCTTGGAGTTTTGTTAATCCTTTATACATTTGAAATTTTGAATTTGAAAAACATAGTAAGAAGAATTGATCTCAAACCTCAAATTTTAGTGCTCTGAACTCCACTTGTTTTCCTTCTCACAAATATCTCTTTGATTGTAGATCTTCCTGCCAAAGGTTAGTGAATGAGGTGGCTCTTACTGCATCACCAAAATTCCAAGAAATAAATAAAATCAAATTTTTAAAATCAAAAACTTTAAAAAAAAACTTTCCAAGCTTGGTTTTATTTTCCTATTCTATCCTACTCCCTTTTGAGAAAGAGATTTTTATTTTTATTTTCAAGACTATTTTCAATGAAGCCACTTACGGATCAAAGTCTCTAGTATGCTCACATCCAAAATTTGAAAAATATACCTGAATGTTTACAAGGATATGAGATATCAATTGCACATTGGATTAAATGTTAGGATTCGTTGAAGAATGGAAGAGTGTTGTGGCCTAGTCACCTTTTGAAACCAATCTTCAACGTAGTCCTCATTCTCTTGACTCTCCTCCAAATGCTTGAACATCATTCTAGATCTCCTGTCCATAAATGGATTAGTTCGACACTTTTATAATGAAAATATTGATTGAAATTTATGCATCCTATTTATCATGATTTATATATGCAGCTAAAAATGAGATTCAAAGCTAACACCTATGTATACTTCCCCATGTTACTAAGCTCTTGTTGTCACCAAGTTATCCTTTCAACATGAGTTAGCTTTTCCAAAGAAAAATACTAGTAGTGAATTAAATTCCTAATGCCTAATCCCTTAGCACCATCCCCGGCAACGGCGCCAAAATGTTGGGCAACTTAATTGCTTAAATTGCTTTCATTAAATTATCAACCAGGGAAACTCGTAAGCTTGTGATGATGCCAGCAAAATATATGCAGGAGTATGCAACTAACTCTATGTCTAACTAAATGATTTATGATTCAATATAATATGCAAGGGAAGAGGCTCCTAATTGAGAAGGTCATGGTTGTCCTTCCCTACAGTATTATAGATTGAAAATAAATCATTAATTACATAAAACTAGAAACTTGAAATAAAGACAAGAAAATGAATTTAATTGTTGTTCAGATTCAAATAGAGAGAGAGACTAACTTAGTCCCTTGATTGGCCCCTCATATACTGATCCAAACTAAACTAAGATTCATTCATAAGCATAAGAAATGAAATAACTTGAAACTTAAAAGCAAAAGAATGAATTTCAATTATAATGCAAATCAAATAGAGGGAGAGCCTAACTTAGACCCTTGGTTGTTCCCTCATATGCTAATAAGATTTTAATTTAAAACTCATTCATCAATCACAAACAAATCCTCAAACATCTAAGCAATGAAATAATATCTATTATGAAATAAAATGTTCCTTTGATCCTTTTAGAGTGAGCTCAATTCTCTTAAGAACAAAGTGACAAATTATCCCATAAATCCATATACTACATTAACACAATTTATATATAAAACTATAGAAAGAAAATTTATGTAAAATGAAGCTTTATTCTATTCCATCATAAGTTGGATACATGCTCCAAGAGTCCTCCCTTTGGAATGGAGGAGGTACTCCTATTTATACAAAAACTATGATAACAAACTCATAAATGTAGATCCACTATTCCCTCCTTTGACCCACATATTCTCAACCAATGATGACACATAACCCTATCCTCCATGATCTCCTCCATGAGGTTCATGATCTTTTCCATGAGGTCCATGATCTTCTCAAATTCGAATTTGAACATAGGGTGCCACATATAGATGTCTTGGAAGCTTCCTTTGTACCTACACATGTCAACAAACTCATTCTAATTGTTAGGTATAAGTATAAGCATATTATTTTCTAAAGTTTAACCATAAATCCACTTTAAAATGTTAAGAATTAATAACCTTTGGAAAAGTATAGTTATAACCCAATGATGAGGTAAATGTAATGATGTGGAGGTGGAATGGAGGTGACATGAAGGTAATATGGAAGTAATGTGAAGGTATTGGTGAATAATGGAGTGAGAATAGGGACTTATTTTGAGGCCCAGCACATGTCACCTGCAAGCTCAGGAAGTTCCTCTTATGGAGATACAAGTGGAAAAACTGAGATCCACCATTGGAAGAATGAAGGACCGGATGTTGATCTAAAAATTTATCGACCCTTGGTCCTCTAAGAAAACTTTTCTCAACTACTTAAGGATAAATTAGGCCATTAAGGGAGAAGCAAAATTAAATTTAGGCTCAAGGGGTTTCTTCATAGTGATATTCCACAATATTGAAGACATGGACAATATTCTACAGGGAGGACCCTACTTCATGAACTCTGCTGACCTCTTTATTGAGCCATGGGTTTCGACATTCAACCCTGAGAAAGAAGATTTCTCCTATCTTCCAATGTGGGTCATATTGTATTCCCTGATGTAGGAATACTAGGATTGCAAAATTTTAACCCACATTGGGGACAAACTGGGAAAGTTTGTGATGTTATCAGATATTACAAAGGAAGGGTGATATACCTCTTATGCTTGATTGTGTTTCTATATGGATCTCACAAAGCCTCTCCCAGCCAACATTCATCTCAGCTATGAAGATGAGGTCTAGGAGCAGTGAATCGATTACAAGAAAATTTCATTTAGATGCCGACATTTCCATGCTTATGGCCATCTCTTCAAATATTCCCTAAGAAACCAACATCATTGGAAGAAGATCGTGCTAATACAACCTTCTAGCTAGGAGACAAAGGCTTCTGAAAAGAAATCATGCCCACTCTTGAAACACTATACCTTTTCATCATCACCCATTTCTATGCACATCTTGACATATTTCTCCTCCAAGGTACTGAATAAACTTTTATTACCAATCATGTGGAATGAGGCTCCACTGTTAAGAAACCAACCACAACCCATCATTGATGAAACCATGCATGTAATGAGGGTAAAATTCAATTCAAACTAAGAGGCCAATGCCTCACCTTTAGATCCTTCCAAGGATCCCTTCTTAGACTACATAATGGCCCACCTCATGACAATTAAAGCATCTCACTTTAGATTTGTCTATCTTCTTCCCTCCACGAGAAGAATTCGATTTGGAATGAGAATACTTCTCCTTCCCTTTCCTTGCCTTACCTATTAAGGCCAAATTTTCTTCATCATCCTTGGATGAAGAACCATCTTGTGTGCTCCTCCTGATCTCCTCCTGCATGAGATCCGACCACAGTCATTCCCAATGCGAAAGTTTCTCCCTTCCATTCAGAGAGTCCTGGTAGCTATTCCAGCTCTTTAGAAGGCCGAGGAGAGCGAGGCTCACCATATCTTCATCAGTAGTAGTTATTCCCACACTTCCAAGCTCATCTCTACAGGTAGTGAGCTTGTTCAGATATATGGAAATAGTACGTTATTCTCCATCTTGATTCTCCAAAGCTTATCCTTGAGCTCCAGTTTCCTCTGGTCGCTATTGTTCTAGTAGAGGTCCTTCAATGTCTTCAACATTGAACATGTAGTATCCTTCCCATGGAGACTTGAGACAATATGGTCTCGAACTCCCTCAAGGATGATCTGTCTCCCCTTTTCCACACACTTCTTCCATTCATCCAATTCTTGTGCATTAGCTGCAGCTGGTTTGGGGATTTTTTGATCAATGAAATCCTTTGAACCATTGTCTTCTAATACCACTTCCATGTGATCCTTCCATGCTATGTAATTTGAGCTACCATCCAGAGCATACTCAAGTCTCAAGCCATAGAACACCATTGGTGAACTTAGAAGTATGGTGAGAATTCGATTTTATACCTGCAACCCTGAACTTCAAACTTCGAATTTCCATTCTTAGTATACTGTTCACAGCTTCGATCACCTTTGCTCTGATACCATGTACAAATTTTCACTATAGATTAACCTGATAATGCAATATACTAAAGCAAAATAGTTTAATCTACTTCTGCAATCAAAATTGCGGAAGCTTAATCTATTTGAGAAAGATCAATCAGAACACATATAACAGAGAAGAAGAATCAATACACATGAAACAGAGAAGAATACTTTGGGGAAAGCCTCAGCTAAAATACCCCGCTAGTTGTATTATCGTAGAAGGTGGAAATACATAAAGATTACAAAAATATTTATCTCTCACAGCTAACTAGCTCTCAGTACAATCCTTCTGGATGCTCACAGGCTAACAAGGCTTCTCACAAACCTTCTCCTCAACCCTCCAAGCCTCCTATTTCCTTGTGTAATTTCTCTAGGTGATCCTCCTGTTACCAAGTGTAACACTGGTCACTCACACTGATCTCACACCCTGCTCTAACACACTGTCAGAACTACGCAATCCTCAAGGAACCTTGTTCCTTATGCATGGATGAGTTTCCTTTATCTCAACTAGGTCTTTGTCTGAACTGACATGCATGAGTTATTTATGAGGGAATCTTCAGTTATCTGGAGTACACTAGTTTCATGCATGCATGCATTAACTTGTTGGGTTGTGTTAAACACACACGTGGCAAAGACAAATAGGAAATATAAAACATAAGAGTACATTTTTTATTAACAAAACATATACATTTATAGTAGATGGTTTGACCGTTGGGTTCCACACCCCAGGGTCTCTTGGACTTCTTTAGTCTATTCCGCTTTCACACTAATCCATAGAGGATTAGGTGTCAAACATTCCCCCCCTTAATCCAAAGGGTTATGTATGAGTCCAAGAAGAGAGTTGTAATAAAAGATTTGCAAAAATGCATGGCAACACTACGCTGAATGTGCTCTCTGAAATGTCGGTATAAAGGGCGATGGTTTAAGGATGACCACCAACACTAGAATGCTTAGTGCAGTTCCCGGAACTCTTCCAATTCTGGCATGAAGCTCAAGTCTTCTGCTAGAGGAAGTGTTCTTGATGTTTTGAAGAGGGAAACCTTCAACCATGAAAGGGAGGTCTCACCTCGCATAAAAGGGAGAACCTCAACCTAAAAAGGGAGGTCTCAACCTGTGATGGTTTAAGGATGACCAACAACTCTGGAATGCTTAATGCAATTCCTGGAACTCTTCCAAAACTGGAAAGAAGATGAAATCTTCTGCTAGAGGAAGTGTCCCCAATTCTATTCTTGGAATTCTTCTGAAACTGGCAAGAAGTTGAAGTCTTCTGCTAGAGGAAGTGTCCCAGATTACCAACTAAAGGCATGCTAAGGGGCATCTTTATCTCTGGCTACAACTCTGAAACTGGTGTGGCAAGTTGTGGCTCAGGCTCGCTTTATGTGACTTTAAAGCTTGTAGATGGCCATCATTTCCCCCTTGTCAGATACAAGGTGAGATGATGGAGAAAACTCAACTGCAATATTGTTCAATACTCTTGAACATGTTCTGACATGTGATTGAAATATCTTCCTGGCTGTTGATGCCCATTGCCAAGAAGCAATCCATCCAAGATGAATCTTTGTTCTTGCAGGATATTTGTTTATGAAGCATATGTTTGAGGAATGATTGGTTTTATAACAGTTCTTACATGAATGAAGATCAAAACAGTGATCTTTCAGATGGCCAACTTGGTCACAGTGTTGGCATTTCACAATATGTTGTTGTGGAAGAGGGGAAAAATCTAGAATAGCTGGTGGTGAATTGTCATGAAGGAATCCAACACTCTGAAAATGAATGGGATTTGAATAATCTAGAATATGAAAGGACACATCCTTGTCATATCCAAGACCAATTTTGTGCTTGTTGTGGACAAGCTCTTCCCAAGGTCTGATGATGGGCTTGGGAATTGCAAGCTGAACTTCTGCATCTGCATGTACAACTGCTCCTTTATTTGGCATTGGATCTGAATCAATTGTAACATTATTGTATTGCTATTTATGGGAGTCTATTCCAATCTTTTGAATATAAACAAGTTCAGAATGATGACTCCATTGTTGTAATTCTATTTGCTATAGCTGAGATTCAAGCTGCAAAAAAATCAATTTTTCTCTTGTGCATTTTGTAGACAAACCTGAATGTTTGTGAGAGAAACTTCGTTGACTTTTAATGTATCATGAGTAGTAGACAATATCAAAGTTTTTAGGAACTCTAATACTTCATTGATTCTAGCCATTTTCTCCAATGTTAAACTTACACTTTAAACCAACTATGAACCAATGTCACTGCAAGGTATTCTCAAAATTTGTTCTCCTAGAAAACTATAACAATCAAGTGATATTATTCCTTGAGGAATGAACCAAAAGCAAGATTTTAACTCTACAATTATTCTCCAAATCCACAGACAACAATGGTTGGTTGTATTCATATACAAGGAAAAGTATATTGTGCATTCCTAGACGATGATACTTAAATGCTACAACAAATAAAATACTTGTTTCTCCATTATGAATACTCAGAAATATATATCAGCAAGGATGCAAGCTTTACATAGTCATCTATTCAAGAAATATAGTGCACAAATTGAAAAGGAACCTCACCCAGCCACTTGTATAACAAATTCAACTTCTAGAGAATCTGCTATAGCCCTAGGATTGCCTGTTATTCCAAGTGAATGATAGTAAAATTCATAAAATTGTCCACTATTAAGTCTGCACCAGAACTTGATAAATTTTGTCCCACTAATTTGAAGGTTTAATAATAGCAATCAACAACCCATACATCTGGAAATTATCTTCATGAAGAATTTTCCCCGCATTAGAGTTGAACTCGCCCCTTTTTGTTAGGAGACAATCTGGGTGCAAGAGGAAGGGAATTCAACCTTTATAAGAAGCAACCTGGCACCTGTGCTAAACCCAATTCGCACCCCCTACAATCTTTAATTAGTAGCATTTGGCTCAAAGAAATGGACTTCAATTGCTGGAGAATTTTTTGAGCTTGAAAGAAATTTGGTTCCTTAAAAATAACTCAGAATTTGGCCCTTTTTTCACTAATAAAACTTTGCTACTAAATCTGAAAAATTCAGCCTCTTCCCTAGGCACATTAATCTCTGAAATGCATAAATAGTTCAGCCTTCAACCTGAGTGAATGAGAGTAGATGAACATCTCGGCCTCTGTTTGTTGACAAAATATTTTGGCCTTGAATAAACTAGCTCAACCCTCTTGATTTGAAAAATATTGGAGCCTAGAATTAATAGAGAATTCGTCCCTCTAATTTCGATTGGGAAATCCACTGAAAAATCTTTATAAATCCATCTCCAAATTCTGTCCCTTCAATCTGCCCTGGAGTGGCACACAAGCCTTAATTTCCTTGGATGACTTGTGAATGGTCAATATTTCTCATAATTCTCCTTCCATCCTCAATCTACGTCAAACTATGTGCCTGGTATGGACCAAGGATGCATTGGCCACTTTGAAATTATGTGCTCCTTTCTTTATGCAACAAACTCAAAATAGTAATAAAATTTACATATGATAAGTGACTACAACTGTCACTATAATTCAACTGGTTGGACCATTCACTAAACTCGACACATTGCTCCAATCACCAAATTTTGTCACTGATTTGTTCGTACAGTATGTCCTACCATAAACTTGCCCAAACACCCTTGCAACTCACTCCTTTAGCACAATAAAACCTTTGAAAAAGACAAATTAAGACATGATTTGCATGGCAAGGGATTCATGAGGAATACAATCATGCATCATTGGAATTCTTCAATTCGTCCCAATTAGAAAATACACCTGCTCTGCGGCTCTATTTCAATGTGTTAAGGGACTGCTTCTCCATATAGTTCAGATGCTGGTATAATCCTACTGTTACAAGATTTCATAATTCTAGTCACAGAACAATCGGTTCGAGTGCCAAAAACAAAAGCTTCGTTTCTACTAGGCATACGAAAGATCAACCAAATTTTGCTTCGCAACTCTATACAATAGGTCAATAAAATCAAACATAAATATTGGCTTTCGAATGCTCCAATGTTTCGAACTCTCTAATGTTTCTAGCGGGCTCCAAAGAGGAAATACAATCATGCATCATTACCACCGTTATATGAAACACTGTGTTTTGGAGAAATTCTTTATACACCAACGTTATATATATACCAAGGAAAACAATGGATATATATATATATTATATATATATATATATATATATATATATTATATATATTATATAATATTATATATAATATTATATTATATATATATATATACACCAAAACAACGTTATATATGAAACAATGCGGCGCCACCATGTTTAATGCAGTGCGGAGGCCATTATCAAATTTGCTGAATATACAACCAAGCTCTCAAAATATCTTGTATCGAACTACTGAAAGTCTTAAGAAATATTTTCCAATGCTAAAAACAATGTAACAAAATTTCAAAAAATCTCTGCAAATCTTTAAAATCTTTGAAGATCAAATATACGCATTGTAAAAAGAAATGAAAAAGAACTTAGAAAATGCTTTAGTAGATAGGGTCAACTAAAGGCTCTCTAATCTATGCTTTCTTTCCCTCTTCGATCTTCACCACAAAATTCTGAGTCTCCTCCATACTTCAAGAAGCGATCTCCCTGCTCCTTCGCGTTTGGATCATCTGTGGCGTTTGTCAACAACCAACTTACTGTAAAACAGGTAGGTTCTTTAATGCAAAAACATTAATCAATGCTTCCAATGCACAACCCACAACGACACTATCAGAACCTTCAACAATCAATGCTTCAAAATCAAACTCAAAATGCCATCATCCATGGCTGGCTCTCCACTGCAAGTAACCACCATCCGGCAAGTCGGACCAGCGATATTCACCGAGATAAACATTTGGAGGGTGGACTATTTCAGAGAGAATAAAACATATATTGACCCCATCTACATGGAGTAGGCTTCAGGTAACATCAGCATATTATATGGGAAATGAGCAGCGTATTATGTGGGAAACTAAATTGGTATGGGCAGCATATTATATGTGTACTAGCAGCTTACCAACAGCGTATATATGTTAGAGAAGATACCACATTGTACCAGCAGTGTATTATATGTCAGCAGCGTATTATATGTTAGAGTAGAGCAGAGGAGTAGCGCTTTTATATGCAAGTGAATAATAGACAAACAACAATGTTTTGTATGCAATGCAGAACATAGGCAGAATAGGGAGTTACAAAGCAGAGGGAAGCCAAAAATGGCGTTGGAGAAATGACAGATTTTGCAGCTAGAATTTAGTTGAGAAAATATTCATAAAATGCAGAAGTCATGGCAGAAATGACCTGCACAGAGAGGCCATAAAACAACTGGCTCAAAGTAATTATGCAGGGCAGGAATATGCCTGCTTTGGTAACATGTTAAACACACACATGGCAAAGACAAATAGGAAAGATAAAACGTGAGAGTACATTTTTTATTAACAAAACATATGCATTTATAGTACATGGTTTGACCGTTGGGTTCCACATCCCAAGGTCTCTTGGACTTCCTTAGTCTATTCCGTTTTCACACTAATCCATAGAGGATTAGGTGTCCAACAGGTTGTGTTATATTCTTTCCCCGACTAGCCCACGTAGTTAATTGGGGTTTTAGAGGGGGGGTGGAGCCCCCCCTTCATTGCGCCGATTACGTAGCGAGGGGGTCACAAGAGGTTTGAAGGGTCTAGGTAACCCCACTCTATGGGGTCTCAGGCAGTGCCCCAAGAAATTTTGGTTTTGGAACCTATGTTAGGTTGGGCGGACCCACCTATGGTTTTGTGCATGATTTTCGCACATGGTTTTGGACACGATGGTTTTTGGTCCATGGTTTTGGACGCAATGGTTTTCAGTCCATGGTATTGGATGCTTTGGCATATATAAATATGTATTATAATATTGAAAGGAATAGAATGAAAAATCAAGTTGGTAGTCCTGGTTTTGGGATCCAGGCGAAAATCTTTGTGTATATGTGTTTTATGTGTTATGCTCTTGCATTGTTTATTTTCTGTGTTTTAGAATTCGTAGGCAGGTAATTTTTGTATAGGGTTAAAACATACATTTGGTATTAGAGTTGTTTTGGCTTCAAGGGGATGCCTTTGTTGTTGAGAGGTTTTTCTCGAGCCTGTGCTAGACCCTGTTCAATGGGAGATTTGTGAGATCGATTCTGGTGGTGAAAGAAGATGACGAGCAGTGGAAAGATAGAGATCGAGAAATTTAATGGTCAGAGTTTTGAGTTGTGAAAACTCAAGATAGAGGATCTGTTGGTAGATAAAGATAAGTGGATTGTGGTAGATTCGAGTAATAAACCAACGGGAATGTCTGATGAAGAATGGAAAAAGTTGGATCGGAAGGCAAAGAGCACAATATGATTGTGTTCTTAGATTCATTATTGTTGAATGTATTAGGGGAAGCTACAACAAAGGTTTTGTGGGACAAGTTAGGGAGTTTGTACCAATCTAAGTCTATGGTGAATAAACTGTTCCTGCAGAAAAATCTGTATAACCTGAGGATGAAATATGGAGACTCGATGACAGAGCATCTGAACGCATTTAATACTGTGGTAAGTTAGTTAGCATCTGTTGATATTAAAATTTCAGATGAAGATAAGTGCATCAGCTTGTTGTGTTCTCTACTAGATTCATGGGATAGTCTGGTTATTGCAATAGGTAGCAATGCAACTGCTTTGCAGTTTGATGAAATAGTCTCATCCTTGCTGATGGAGGAGATGAGACGGAAAAATATGGACAGTGAGAATGGTGATGCCTTGTCTGTAAAAGGACGGTCCTAGAACAGAAACAAAAATAAGTCATCGAGCGGGAGATCTAAATCTAGAGGGAGATATAAATCTCAAGGAAAACCTATAAAGGTGGTGTGCTGGAAATGCGAAAAGGAAGGGCACTTCAGAAGGGATTGTAAATCTAAAGCTCCTGATAAAGGAAAGGGATCTGATGATGCTCCTTCTGCAGAGGCGAAAACCACGTCAGATGAAGGTGGGGATGTGTACTTGGATTCTTCAAGTACACATGTAGATCATGAAGCATGGTTGATTGACCCAGGTGCATCCTTTCACTTCACTCCCCATAGAGAGTGGTTCTGCAAGTATGAGAAATACAATGGTGGTGATATCTTCTTAGGGGATGATAGGAAGGCTAGAATCATTGGTCGCGGAAAAGTAAAGTTGAAGTTGCAAGGTGGAAGGGTTAGAACACTTATGGGCATTCTGCATATTCTTGCATTGGCCAGAAATCTGATTTCTGTAAGCAAGTTGGATGATGCAGGTGTAAAAATAGTGTTCGAGAAGGATACCTGCAAGATGGTTTGGGGAGCACTGGTATTGATGCGGAGAGTTTGGATTGAACTCTGTACAAGCTGCAAGGTAGCACTGTTGTTGATGGGTGCAACAGCTCTGTGGTTCCTGAAAGTGGAGCAGGAAATTTAGTGGTCTCTGGAGAGAAGACCATGATGTGGCACCAAAGGCTTGGACATATTGGAGAGAAGGGCCTTCGAATAATTCATGGTAAAGGTATGGTAGAAGGTATGAATAATAGCTCTCTGGATTTTATTTCTGTGAAAATTGTGTATATGGGAAGCAGAATCAGGTAAATTTCCCCTCTGATGGTAAGAGGGTGAAACAAATATTAGAGCTTGTACACAGTGATGTGTTTGGACCTGTGAAGGTTCCATCACTGGGTAAGTCTATGTACTATGTATCATTTATAGATGACTTCTCAAGGAATACATGGATATATTTCTTTAAGAAGAAATCTGAAGTCTTTGATAGGTTTAAAGTATTTAAGGCTCTGGTGGAAAACTAGATAGAGAAGAAGATAAAGGTGTTGAGGACAGATAACGATGGAGAGTTTTGTAGTAAGGAATTCGAAGAATTCTATAAGAAGTGTGGTAAGCAAAGCAGAAGACTACTCCATATACACCTCAGCAAAATGGAGTTGCAGAAATAATGAACAATATGTTGATGGAAAGGGCAAGAAGCATGCTTAGTGGTGTCAGGTTAGGATAGGAATTCTAGGCAGGGGTGATGGAGACAGCATGTTATCTAGTCAACAAATCACCTTCATCAACATTGGAGGATAAAACTCCACAAGAGGTATGGATTGGTAAGAAACCCTCTATTTCACATCTGAGGGTATTTGGATGTGATGCATATGTACATGTTCCAAAGGAGAAACGAACCAAGTTGGATAATAAATCTGAAAAGTGCATATTTATTGGGTATAAGGATGGTTTAAAGGGTTATAAGCTTTGGAACCCAGTAACAAGGAAGGTTGTGTACAACCGAGATGTGCTGTTCAAAGAGGTGAAAGATTTTATTAAACATGAAGTCCAACCAAAGGAACTTGAGAAAATAGAGTTTGAGCTAAAGGAGGAAGAATCAGACTCTACAGCAAAGGAGGAATCAGAAGATGAAGAGCCACAAACTCTGAGTGTGAGAAGATCAGTTCGAGAAAGAAGGTAGCTAGAAAGGTATGGTCCATCTACTTTTCTGTTCAAATTTTTCTTTATCTATTACTAATGACAATCCCAGAACTATGAAGAAAGCAATAGATTCAGAGGATGGGAAACTCTGGAAAGAGGACATGGTTGATGAAATTGCATCTTTGCACAACAATGAGGCTTGGGATCTGGTGGAGTTGCTCGCTGGAAGGAAACTCATTGGCAGAAAATGGGTGTTCAAGAAGAAGACAAATCAAGAAGGAAAGGTGGAGAAATACAGAGCTCGGTTGGTAGCAAAAGGTTATTCCCAGGTGTCGAGAATTAATTTTGGTAATATTTTTTCTCCTGTTGCCAAGGTAACTTCTATTATATTACTTTTATCTGTTGCTACTGCTTTTGATTTTGAGGTAGAACAGATGGATGTGAAGACAACATTTCTTCACAGGGATCTGGAATAGGAAATCTACATGAAGCAACTTGAAGGCTTTGTGGTGAAGGGTAAGAAAGAACTGGTATGCAAGTTAAAGAAGTCTCTGTATGGGTTAAATCAGTCACCAAGGATGCGGTATCAGAAATTTGATACGTTTATACGGGGACTTGGCTTCACCAGAATCAAAGCAGATCACTGTGTGTATTTTAAATTAATTGGTGACCATGTTATTTATCTAGTCTTGTATGTGGATGATATGTTGTTGATTGGAAATGACAAAGAAATTATCCAGGGTTTGAGACCCAATTGTCCTCCAAATTCGACATGAAAAATCTTGGTGCTGCAAACTATATTTTGGGCATGGAAATTAAAAGAGATCAGGCAAAGAGGAAGCTCTGGTTAAACCAGAGGAAGTATTTCGAGACAATATTGCAAAGGTTTAATATGCAGGATAGTAAACCGGTGAAGGTTCCTATTCCTGTAGGTGTAAATTTATTTGTTGAACAGTGTCCCAAGACACAAGAAGAGGAAGAGGACATGTCCCGTATTCCATATGCAAGTGCAATCGGTAGCTTGATGTATGCAATGGTCTGTACTAGACCAGACATTGCACATGCAGTGGGAGTATTGAGCAAGTTTATGTCAAAACTAGGGAAGCAGCACTGGACAGCAGTGAAGCGGGTTTTCAGGTATTTGCGTGGCACTAGTGATTATGGTTTGTGCTACCAAGGAAGACCAGGATTGGACAGAGTGTTGGATATCCGTGGCTTTGTTGATGCAGACTGGTCTGGAGATCTGGATCAAAGAAGATCTACAAGTGGGTATGTGTTTAACCTATTTGGAGGTGCAGTCAGTTGGATGAGTAAGAAACAATCTGTAGTGGCACTATCAACTACAGAGCAGAATACATTGCAGCCACTCATGCAAGCAAGGAAGAAGTTTGGTTGTAGAGATTGTGTTCAAGTATGGGGTTAGTACAGGGAGCTATAAGGATAGAACTGTGGATAGCAAAGTGCTAATTTTCTTGGCATGAACGCCTGCTTATCATCAATAGACAAAGCACATTGATGTTCGTATCCACTTTGTGAGGGATATGATAGAAGACAAAAAGGTGTTGGCTGGTAAAGGTGGAATCATTTTGAAAGAATACTAATTTACAGATGCATTGACAAAATCTGTGAGCTCTGAGAAGTTCTCTTGGTGTAGAGAACAATGGGCGTTTCAGGGCTGGAAAAATGACTAAGCTCTCCTGTGGCCCCCTGTGGAAAGAAAACAACAAGTGGGAGATTGTTGGGTTGTGTTATATTCTTTCCACATAGTTAATAGGGGTTTGAGGGGTACCCGTAACCCCACTTTATGGGGTCCGGGGCAGCGCCCCAGAAAATTTTGGTTTTGGACCCTATGTTAGGTTGGGCGGACCCACCTATGGTTTTTGTGCATGATTTTTGCACATGTTTTTTGGACGCGA
>APFE030229005.1:14584-39893 GCA_000404065.3 Pinus taeda
TTATAGATTTTAAAATTCATGCTTCATAATTTTATTTGATATTTTAATTAATAAAAATAACCATTAATATTCATATTCAGTTATTTTTACAAAACTATGAAATTTATAAATTTGACAAGTATATAAAGTTTCTAGTGCATTCCATGTGGTCCACTTTCACAAAGTGAGACATCATGATTAACGCTCTGGAATGAGATGCTTAACAACAACCATGTAAACCATAAATGTATGAATAACCGTAAACAATTGGAGATTCATTGGAGAGTTCAGGATGAGAAAGTGAGCCAATGTGAGAACGCTATAAAATGCATGTGACTATGGAGACCCGTAAATTTTAATATGTAAAAATATACCTTAACAATGAGAGATCCAGTTGATAAGTACAGGGAAAGAGATTCTACCGTACATTTTTTCCTCGTTTTCATGGTAACAGAAAAGAGAGCAGCAAAATTTATTAAAAATATACATTAACAATGAGAGATCCAGTTGATAAGTACAGGGAAAGAGATTCTACCGTACATTTTTTCCTCCTTTTCATGGTAACAGAAAAGAGAGCAGCAAAATGGAAATTTAAAGGAACGAACAAGATATATTGGTCATAAGAAATTTCTACAACCAATGACAGCCATCATTTTTGCAACTAGCACTTCCCTCTCAAGATTAAATTTAGATTTGCACAATGTCTGAGACATGGAAACGAGTTCTACCTATGTCCGCCACCTATGTAATTATTTAATCTCTGGTCTCACATTGACTCATTAGGGGGCGTGAGGAACGCACTTCGAAATTTTCAATTAAACAAATAATAAAGCGAAAGTTACTCTGTGAACAAAAACAAGGGAACGACAATACCTTAGATTCATGGTATATTCTTGCGCCCATTTAGAGAAAGTACTTGAAGACACTGTATTCCGATTAATTAATGCAGACACCCTCCCTTGCAGTGGAACGAGAAGCTGGACTAAAATAGTGAAAGAAACCAGGTGAATTTGTGGGTGACACATAAATGTAAACTGTGTCTGCCATGTGATGGGACGGCAATCATTGTCCGACGTCCATTGAATATTAAATTGATGGTTAGCTGGAGTGAAGCCTTAGAGACTGTCCTACATGGGCTGGAGGAATCTTATAGCTTAAATACTACCGCTTCTCACAGATACCTTCACACTTGTGCTCCTGTTTCTTCTGGTTCCTACCAGAGAGGCTGGTTTTATTTCGTTCCAGATTGTTAAATCGCCTGTCACACCAACGCGTTGTTGTGAATTTCACATCCTGTGAACTCCAAAGGAGAATGATTATGTGTTGATTAACCATTTGTGCTTTCGTAAACATTTCAAGGGTCACAGTAGTGTCACAGCCTAAATATGAGGATGCTGGGACTCGGTAGTGTGCGTAGAGATTTTGGGTAAACAGTTGTGGTAACCTAATTGATAGTGACAGAGTGTTCCTATACACTCTCTGAGAATTTCAAGAATGTACCTTGAAATAAACTGCAACGTGCTGAGACATTCGTTCGTTGTTTTCTTTCTCTCTCTTTGTGATCGATTAAGGATTTTTCTTAACACCCTTGGAGCTATATTATGAAACTAAGCTTCTTCTTTGCACTTTATCCCATATTAGGGTTTTCTCTTAACACCCTTGAGGTCTAAAGATTGCCATGAAAAATAAACAGTTGAAAGAGTAGGGATGGTAAGTTAATCATTTTCTTAATTAATTTTTTTAATGGGATGGTTTGAATTGAAAAATGACTGTATATTCTTGTAGTCCTAACTAAATCAATGAATGAAATTCACAACAGTAACTTTCTAGCATTTCTAGACCACATACTTAGACCATACTTAAATTAAATATTTTTACAAAGCATTATTAAAAATTTACCATGCCTAGTGTTGATAACCAAGCATGTAGGATTAAGAAAAATGAAATAAAATAATTAGTGTCGTGTGCCTTTGAAAGTGGTCTCTTTGCATTTTGAAACTTATGAATCGTTGAAGCATAAGAACAAGTTTTGATGCATTACAATGATAGTTGAACCATTTATATCTGACAATCATCCATAACCATGACAATGAGGTATGTAGGCATAAATTCAAATAATAAAGACACCTTTTATGCATTACAATGAAACATATTTCTCTTTGCGTTATGAAATGTGATATCTCTTTGCATTCTGAAACGTATGAAACCAAGTTATTCGCTGCTGGGGAGGGTTAATGTATAACACAGGTCATTAATAATGTGCAGATGGGTGGGTTAATGTATAACGCGGGTAGTTAATAATGCGCAGATGCTAGGAGTGAGGGATATTCCTTGGGCACGGGCTAACCTCAACCATGGCACTTTCTGTCTCTTCAAGTAAGCTAGCAATTAAATTTGATCAAATCCCCCATTATTATTATTATGTTGTTGTTGCTTGTTTCTCCTCAAGAATATATGTATTAAGTTTTATACATTAGAGATTTGCACAATACATTCTCTTCATTTTCACTCTCATTAGTCTCACTCATTGTAATTATCTAAAGAAATTGCATGTTGTGTTACGAGGGATATTGGCTCAGCTTATTGTATCGTAGCAGATAAGACCATTCTTAGCTTTGCGCATAGAAACTTGTTCCGTGAGCAAATGGAAAATCAAGCAGAGTATTCCGCTTTCTGGTTTCTGAAAGCAAGCAGAGAAGCTAATTATGTCAGTAGAGAGGAGAGCAAAGACGAATCACTATGATGTCTCTCTGCATCTGATTGTATGGTTCTTTGTCAATTGGTATTTTTATGCATGTACCAGTTCTAGTTCTATTATTTTTTGCGTTTTATTAATAGTGATTCAATCTTTGGTTTCCAATTAACACTTAAGCTTAGGCCTATTGGTTTGTTTCTTTTCATATCGGGGTGCCTATTCTCTTACATGCATTGTTAAGATATGCAGTGGGACTTTTGTTTATACAGGAAATTTTTGACAAAGACGTATCCGGTCCAAACCATTATCGCATCGCAAGAACCACAAGTGGAGTGGAAGGGACCTTAAATTTTTTGACAAAGACTTAATTTGGATGTAGTTCTGGACTCTAAATATTATTGAATCTGGTTCATACCCGTATCGTATCGGGTCCAAACCATTATCGCGTTGCAAGAACCACAAGTGGAGTGGAAGGGAGCTTAAATTTTTGACAAAGACTTAATCTGGATGTATTTCTGGACTCTAAATATTATTGAATCTGGTTCATACCCGTATCGTATCAGGTCCAAACCATTATCGCATCGGATCCAAACCATTATCGCATCGCAAGAACCACAAGTGGAGTGGAAGGGACCTTTGGAACCACAGAAGTCTGAACACTGAAAGCCAGGACCTAAACCTGGAAAGGTTATCAGGTTCGTGATTGTTATCACATTGCCACATGGGACAGAAGGAGCAAAGGTTCATAAGAATAATTAAAAAGATAAACCTACATGGACAAAATTATCTTTATTTTTATTAAATCTAGATAATTTTTTTTTTATTAACTTTTTCTCTAAATGTAAGTTCCTAAGAATAATTAAAAAAATATAAACTTACTCCACAAAATTATTTTTACTTTTATGAAATAGTGATATTTTAATTTTTATCCTTTTTCTTTAAATATAATAAAATATCTGAAAAAACATATTTCAATAGTAGTAAAAGTTCTTTCACGCCATTGAATATATTTAAACATTTAAAATTACAATTTCATTAATGCAAACTCTCATTTTTATAACAATTTCAAAACATGATATTAGTGATTATTAAAAAAAAAACCAAAATCTGTGATCCCGGTTGGTTACATATTTACGAAACATAAATGGTTGGTTACATATTTACTCAACATAAAAGCAACATAACTGTACCGCCCTGGGATTTGTGCGACGGGCGAGCGCCAGGCGCCTGGGCGTGCGCACGCCGAGCGGGCGTGCACGACTGTGTGCGGACGGTTCTGTGACGAGCTGCGGAGGAAGTGCGACGTTTCAGCGAGCAACTTGCGACGACAGCTGAACATGTTTGCGACACTTAGTAAAAGTGCGTGGATCGTTTGGAGGTTTACACCCGCATTGGAAGGAAACGTTGGGGGTGGGCCAACCCACGGTAGGAGGGCAGGCCGACGTGCAGATGGCGTTCATGGAGGGGTGTCGTAACGTGTTTTGGGAGGTCCATTGGAGAACCAACGCCCATGGAGCATGGGTATATACACTTGGAGGTGAGCGTTCATTTGGAGACAAGCATTCGATCATTGCCACTTCGCACAAGGAGTAGTGCGCAGGTTCTAGTGCTCATTTAGGAGAAGGAGAAGGCACAGTTCTCATGCGCCCATCCTTGGGCTAGTCGCACGACAGAGCATGACATTTGGTGTTGGGCAGAGGCGCGGGCGGAGGCACCCCGGTGGTCGGGTGAGGAGTGCACGGTGAACGTGTGGTGCCCGATTTGTGCGATGACTTGGCGTGGGCATCTTGGTGACTCGGGTGAGCGCCTGCCCATCATGCAAGTGTGCACGAAGACTTGTTGGAGTGTTGGTTGGCAGATGGAGGTGTGCCTTGGTTGGAGGCGCCCGTGTGTGGCGACTTTGAGGTGCGCCGAGTTGGGCGAACGACATGACGATGTGACGGGGTGAACGAAGGTTTGGTTAGGCGTGCGGCAACCGTGCGAAGGTGCCGACGAGCTGGGCAACCGAGTTTGCCGATGTTGTAAATTTGGCTAAGTGTAAATTTGGGGTTTCCCAAGATTTAACTTACGCATTGTAAAAATGAAAGATGATATAATATATTGTTGGGCAGACTCATATTGCAGGGAGTTGGCCCTCCCTTTATACTGTTGCAATTGTTGTTCTCTTTTATAATTGCTGATGATAATGAATGTGTATGGGTGTTCATTGGTATAAAGGATAAACATAATAATACTTGGTTGAGAATCACAAACTAAGTAGGAGAGAGTGAATTAGGCGTAGTCCATGTGCATGAATATTGTTAAAAAGAAAGTGTTCGGTGGTGCCGCACCTCACCGGCACGGTTGAAAGACCATCGTAGGCTTGGGGGCGTGACAGTTGGTATCAAAGCAGGCTGATGACCGGGTTGACGAAGTATTGAAGTAACTCGGGTGGGCTTGGTTTGAGCAGGGTTTCTCGTAACAATGAAGAGTCAAGGATGTCTATCTTACAAGAAATGAGTTTTGCAACCTTCAAGGAACTTGAAGGGAGTCTACTTGAAGAATCAAGAGAGGTTGAAAAAAGACTTGCAGAATGGGAAAAGGAAATGTTCAAAGCAAGGGATGCTCTTCGTGCCTTGGTCAAGGAAGGAATTTCTGATGGAAATAGGGACGAAGCCTATTGACATGTGAAGCAAGTGGACTTGTTTGAAGCAGAATCCAAGGAATTGAAGACAAGGCAGGAATTGATTCGAAAGAAGTGGGAAGTGCTAACTCTTGAGAAGAAGAATTCCATAGCTTTGGCTCATGAGGAGGAAGCTGCAGAATGTGATAATGAAGAGGAAGTCTTTATGACTGATGATGTTGCAGACATGACCGTGATGGAGGATGAACTTGAGCTTGACCAAGTTGGACCAGGATCGTGCAGTTTGCAGACATGCTTGGATGAGGATACTCTGATGGAGGAACCTCATGGGGATGTAAGTACCTTTGATACATGTGTTTCATTTGAGCATTTGGTAGATGGACCATGTGCAGGGAAGGGCAAAGCCAGTTTGCCGATGCTAGGGAGCATTTTACCATGGATGTTTATGATGAGACCTTGTATGGAGAAACAAGGATTGTTGATGTTTGCAGGAATTGTTGGGGTTGTTTGTGACCTTATGGCAGAAGGTACAAAGGCCCGTGACAAGGGTGGAACTTGATGATCATTGTGGATGAAGTGAGTTGTGCTTTAGCCACATGGCTAAGTTCCCGGCATGACTCATGGACAGTTTGAAGGGCACACACTTGAGTTGATTGGGTGGACTTCTCATGGCCGAGACCAAGAGCAATTCTTGATGGACACTTTGGTGGAGGAGCTATGATGGAGAGACTCATGTGATGATGATGTTTTGGGTGGAATTCTCACGGCCGAGACCAAGAGGTAGTCTTGGTGGACACTTAGGTGGGAGAGCTATGATGAAGGAAACTCATGACATGACATGATGATATGGTTGGGTGACCTAGTTCACTAAACCGAAGATGGCAGCTTGGATAGGGATGACCGATGGTTGTGATGAGCCTACTTGGGTGGACTACATGGATAGCTTAGTCATGGACATCAGGTTGGAGACATGGAGCATGGCAACCTTATGCAGGGACATATTGTGGGTGCACTTGTGGAGATGTCACTTATGGGCATCCAATGGGGTACCATGGCATGGATGTTGAGCAGAGGGATTTGCTTGTGTGACATGGAGACTTATACTTACGAGCCTATGGGGAGGTTGTACACTCTTGTGCAACAAAGCCATGGACTTGGATGGAGTTGTGAGCAGACTATGGGACATTCTCACTACATGGAGAGCTGAGGCATCTTGCAGAGACCTTTGGGTGGAGACTTGTATGCTTGCTAGAGTGTTGGTTGAGGATGGCTTATGGAGCTCATGATGACATGAGATTGTTGTGACTTCTAGGAGACTTCATATATGGTGGACTTAGAAGATCTGATGCATTGAGGAGCTGAGGGCAGAGTCTTTGGTGCAGTATGGGATGCACACTTTCAAATTCCATGTATGGGCATGGATTGAACGAGTGACTTGATGTGGATGATCGGTATGAGGCACTTTGAGGTGATGGAGTCACAATGATGATGATACCTTGGTAGCTACACTTGGGTATGGGTTGAGCCAAGACTCAACTACCTTTACACATGGGAGCTGATTGATCTTCAATCATGGGCAGCACATGGAGACATGAGGAGGGTGTTCTCTTGAGGAACTTGACTTGGTGATGAGGTGCTCTCTTGAGACACTCAACACTTGATGGAGAAGTGTTCTCTTAAGAACACTTGGATGACTTGAGGGATGACACATTGTAGATGGAGGTAGCTTCATGGACATGGATGTGGCAAACTGAAAGTGGGAGTTGATGAGATGGTCTCTTCACATGGAGGAGGCACACTTATGGATGATGTTGGGATTGATGTGGCTGATTCATTTAACACATTGGTACCAAACATCATGGACATGTTGCAGATGAGATGAGGACTACTTCATGGACCTGAGAATGGTTTATTTATGAGGATGGATTCTTGATCGAGTTCAGGATGTGACAGGGATGCTTTGAGGAACAACTGATGGTGGCATGAGGATGTGCATTCTCATGGTTGAGTGTGAGAGTTGGATTGATCACCCAACTAGTTCAGACATGAGGGCCGGCTTGCACAGAGATGTGTTAGCATTGCGTTGGAGTATCATGGTAGCAGGTTCACATGGCAACGATACATGATGGGGTCAACATGATATGTTGCAAAAAGCATGTAGCTTGAGATGGAGGGGCCAGCCTTCCACGATGGAGCAGCATGTGGAGATTGTGACATGATGGTTGATTGTCATGGATTGAGAGGACTTCCGATTGTTGAGATGAGATGTTGACACATGATTGAGATGTGTTAACACTTGTCGACATATCATGGGTAGTTTGCACATGATGGAGATGATGCACATGATGGAGTGGACACTTTGTTGCAGTGGACATGTAGCTTGATCTTGAAAGGATCAACCTTTCACGATGGGGAGAGCAGCATGGAGAGATTGTGGGAGGTGACCAGTGGTCATGGAAATTTGATATATGACATACTTTGGTATGGACTATCTTGGTGACAGTTGGTCACTTAGATGAGACATGGTGGAGATGGAGGCCTACATATGTTGCAAGATGGTTGCCATATGTGAGGGGAGTCGACATCATGGATTGATGCTTGGAGTTGGGATGTTGTCGAGGATGACAACGACTTCAGGTGGAGGAGGATGTACCACCTTGGGATTTGTAAGATTGGCGGGCGCCGAGTGCCCGGGCGTGCACGACTGTGTGCAGACGGTTCTGCGACGAGCTGCGGAGGAAGGGCGACGTTTTAGCGAGCGACTTGCGACGATAGCTGAACAGGTTTGCGACACTTAGTAAAAGTGTGTGGATCGTTTGGAGGTTTATACCCGCATTGGAAGGAAACGTTGGGGGTGGGCCGATCCACAGTAGGAGGGCAGGCCAACGTGTAGATGGCGTTCATGGAGGGGTGTTGTAACGTGTTTTGGGAGGTCGGTTGGAGAACCAATGCCCATGGAGCATGGGTATATACACTTGGAGGTGAGCGTTCATTTGGAGACAAGCATTAGATCATTTCCACTTCGCACAAGGAGTAGTGCGCAGGTTATAGTGCTCATTTAGGAGAAGGAGAAGGCGCAGTTCTCATGCGCCCATCCTTGGGCTAGTCGCACGATAGACATAACATTTGGTGTTGGGCAGAGGCGCGGGCAGAGGCGCACCCGGTGGTCAGGTGAGGTGTGCACGGTGAACGTGTGGTGCCCGATTTGTGCAACGAATTGGTGTGGGCGTCTTGGCGACTCGGATGAGCGCCTGCCCATCGTGCAAGTGTGCACGAAGACTTGTTGGAGTGTTGGTTGGCGGACAGAGGTGTGCCTTGGTTGGAGGAGCCCTTTTGTGGCGACTTTGACGTGTGCCGAGTTGGGCGAACGACACGACGGTGCGACGGGGTGAACGAAGGTTTGGTTAGTCGTGCGGCGACCGTGCGGAGGTGTCGACGAGCTGGGCAACCGAGTTTGCCGATGTTGTAAATTTGGCTAAGTGTAAATTTGGGGTTTCCCAAGATTTAACTTACGCATTGTAAAAACGAAAGATGATATAATATATTGTTGGGCAGACTCATATTGCAGGGAGTTGCCCCTCTCTTTATACTATTGCAATTGTTGTTCTCTTTTATAATTGCTGATGATAATAAATGTGTATGGGTGTTCTTTGGTATAAAGGATAAAAATAATAATACTTGGTTGAGAATCACAAACTAAGTAGGAGAGAGTGAATTAGGCGTAGTCCATGTGCACGAGTATTGTTAAAAAGAAAGTGTTCGGTGGTGCCGCACCTCGCCAGCACGGTTGAAAGACCACCGTAGGCTTGGGGGCGTGACAATAATGGTGGGGATGAATGATTACCATAATGGGTTACTACATTAAAGATTTATGGAAATTATTTTGGTGAAAGCATATATCACGTGCCTGTGTTAAGATTTCTGGAACTATTTTGTATGTATATGATCTTGTGTATCTATTAAATTATACATGTCTATATTTGTGAAATAGTAATTTTAATAATAATAATAATAATAATAACATAAATGTAAAAGTGTGGATAGTATTTTGTATTAGATATTCATAAATATTAAGACAAACACATTAATAATCACATGTTAAATAATAAAGTATTAATTTATTTTCTTAAATATAATGGGAAAATCTATGTATTGACTCATCACCAGCATTATTCAAGAAAAACCATGTCACTTGGCAGTCCATAAAATAATCCATAAAAAAATAAGTTTTCACTCTTGTGGAAGGCTTGAAACCTATTTGCTTAAGTCCAAAGAATAAGAATTGTAACCAAACAACTACCAATCCTTAAACCAACTCTATACCTAAATAACAAATATAAATATAAAATACTATTAAAACAATAATTTGTTAATTTATATTTATAAAATACTATTAAAACAATAATTTGTTAATTTATATTTACAATATCTTCCAATGTGAAGAACAAAAAATAAGTGAAATCTAAGAAACTCTTTATTTTTAAGCCTCTCTTTTTATTTATCAGGAAAGAAGTCGAATTTCCCATTTAACACCTCGAAGATATAAATTTACCTTTAAAAATAAATACTTAATATGTTTTTGTTAATTTTAAATATTTAATAACTTTTAAAAACAACTCTCAAACATATATTTTTGCCAAAGATTAAACCCTAAACCTATTATAACCACACCTTAGCATCTAACCATTTTCCATTTTATCGTTCACTTAGTGAAGAACTTACGAAGCATTTATAATATTGTTTGATAGAAAGATTTATATGTAACATATTTAAGATCTGACAAAGTCATTGTATATATTCACTGAAAAGATAAGATCAGTTGGTTACATATTTACGCAACATAAAAGCATCATAATGGTGGGGATGTATGATTACCATAATGGGTTCCTTTATTAGAAATTTATTCAATTTTTTTTATGAAAGCATATACCACTAATAACTATCATTTCTAGTGCCTCGGTTAAGATTTCTGGAACTATTTCAAATGTACATATCTAGTGGAACTATTAAAGATATAGTGGAATTATTAAAGATCTTCTGTATCTATTAAATTATACACGTTCATATTTCTGAAATAGTGATTTTGAAGTTTATTTTTAAAAATTTATGGTTTTACCAAAACATAAATTTTATAATGTAAAGCGAGAAAGAACTATACAACATTATAAATGGTTTTGTAAAAGTAGAAAAACATTAAATTTTTTTATGTAAACTAGAAGATAACAATACATCATAAATATATGGATTCCAAGTTATAATTATAACACACAAAATTTTGAAATGTTATATTAATTTTTTCTTTATTAAAGATAGAAATGTTAAAATAGGAAGTGTATATTATATTATCGCATCACAAGAACCACAAGTGGAGTGGAAGGTTCCTTTGGAACCGCCAAAGTCCGAACTCCAACAGCTCAGACCCCAACCATTATAGAGAAGAGTGGAAAGGTTATCGGGTCCGCGATTGTTATCTCATCCCCACATCAGAATGGAAGGAACCTAGCATTGCAGTGTTGGATTAGCTCAGACCCCAACCATTATTGTAACGCCTCTAGAGTTGTGCGACGGTTGGGCGCCGGGCGACCGGGCGCAAGCACATGACGGGCGTATGTTGGAGGTGCGACGGGTGAGTGTGCAACTGAACGGAGGAGCGACCAAACGGGCTTGCGATGGAATGATGGACGATATGCGATGATGTGGGACGAAGGTTGTGCGAGCATGTGAAAATGACTAAGGCATGGTGCGAAGTTTATACCCTTGCAAAGAGCATTTGCGTTGGAGGGTGGCCGACCTATGGAGATGAGGGTGTGGCCGACTTATGGAGCGCCCAAACAATGTGATGAAGGGATGTGTGGGCGGTCGGCTGGGCAGCCCACCCACACCCAACGATGGGTATATACACTTGTGCATTGAGCGTTCAACTCATCAACTCATTCGATCAACACACATTCGATCTTCGCTCTTGGAGAGAGGTTCTAGTGCGCAGTTTTGGAGGAGAGATGAGCGCACAGCTCATGCCCTCTCCTTGGTGGAACACACTTGTTGGAAACGCTCACAGTGAGAGGTGAAGGTGTTGGGCAAGACGTGCCTGGGTTGGTTGTGCGGTTGTGTCGTTGTGCCGAGACTTGGCGAGGGTGTCTTGGTGGCTCGGGTGAGCGCCCGCCCATCGTGCAAGGCATGCACGAAGTTGTATTGATGTAAATTTGGCTAAGTATGAGACTTGGTCTTGCCAAGACATACTTGTACATTGTAAACTGATATTCTTAATATATTGTTGGGCAGACTCATTGTTCAGGGAGTTGCCCCTCCCCTTTATTTTGTGCAATTGTTGTGTTGCTTATAATTGTTGTTGATAATGAATAAAGTATGGGTGTTCATTGGTATAAAGGATAACTAATTATACTTGGTTGAGAATCACAAACTAAGTAGGAGTAAGTGGATAAGCGTAGTCCATATGCACAAGTATTGTTAAAAAGAAAGTGTTTGGTGGTGCTGCACCTCGCCAGCACGGTTGAAAGACTACCGTAGGCTTGGGGGCGTGACAGGTGATACCAGAGCAGGCTGATGACCAGGATGACGATGAAGTGCTGATCCCACTGCACTATCATGACAGTTGGTATCAGATCTCGGTTGGAGCTGGTTTGAGCAGGGTTGCTCACGATTAAGTGCAAGTGTGGGTACACTTGGAAGAAGTGACTATTGTGACAGGTACTTGCAGAGGAAAGAGGTTGGTGAAACACTTCCTGATAAGTGTTGCATCAAGGACTTGGGTTGCAGGTGAAGCTGTTGTATGGTCGAGACTAGGTTGCAAAGAAGGAAAAGGCTATTGGAAATGGCTGAATCTCAGGTTGGGTCTAGTCGTGATGCCAAGGATACTACCCTTGGGTTTATTCAGAAAGTGTTGGAGAAGATAGAGGACTTGGAAGCTTATTGGAACAAGAAGATTGACTTGGTCGTGAAAGAGAAAGAAGAAACTTTGAAGATGAAGAATGAGCTTGATGAACTCCGAACTCAACACGAGTACACTGATCTTATGTGTACACAAATTGAATTAAGGGTCAAGAAGGTTGAAGAGGCAAGGGACCAAGGTCTTGCAAATATCGTGGAATTGGAGAAATCTCTTGATCAAGCCAAGGATGAGGTCGCAGTGTTGAAGAAGGCCGTGAGGTATGGCTCAAGTGGAGAAGTGCCTCATGTGAAAGTCAAGGAACCAGAATCGTTCGATGGTACAAGGAGTGCAAAGACTCTTGGCAACTTTCTATGGGACATGGAGCAATACTTGGAATGGTTGGGTCTATCTGATGATGAGACAAAGGTCAAGGTAGCTACTCAGTTTCTAACAAAGGATGCTAAGATGTGGTGGCGAAGGAGGATGGACCAGATTTCCAGTGGCAGTGCTAGTGACATCACTTCGTCGGACGAGATGAAAGGAGCTTTGCAGGCCCATTTTAGTCCTCAAGATGAAACACGGGAAGAAAGGATGAAGATAAAATTCATAAAGCAGACAGGGAACCTTCAGACATATCAGCGAGAGTTTGTAAGTGCGGTCCTAGAACTTCCTAACATGGCGGAGAGGGACAAGGTGTTCAATTTCATTATTGGGTTGAAGCCTTGGGAACGCAATGGGGTGAAGAGACAAAGGATTAGAACACTTGAAGAGGCTTTTGCTGCTGTGGACAGGTTGGTGGAGCATTATGATGAGACTTCTGATGATACGAATAAGAAGTTCGACAAGCCGAAAGAGAAGAAGAAAGATGATGCTTCGAAATCGGATGACAGTTCGAAGATGAAGAAGGTCTTGAAGTGTTGGATATGTGCTAGACCACATACGGTGAAGAATTGCCCTTCTAAAGCAAAAGTGATTGAAATTGCACAATCTAATGCGAAAGATGAAGGTGCTTCTGTGGGGATGATGCAGATACTTGGTGCTATTGTTGCTACAAGGGTGGTCTCTCAGAAGGATCCTGAGAGGAATAAGTTGGAGTATGTTCGGATGAAGGTTGGAGGTGTTGATGTGCTCATTATGGTGGATAGTGGGGCTTCTCACAACTTCATGGGAGAAGATACTGCAAGAAGGATTGGGTTGAAATATGTACCTATCAAGGCACATATGAAGACAGTGAATTCTCCTCCGGATGAAGTTCTTGGTGTAGCTGAACAGGTGGACACAACACTTGGTGAATGGTCTGGGAAGGTTGACTTCACTATAGTGCAGATTGATGACTATGAGGCTCTGTTGGGGATGGAATTCATGAAACAATACGATGCTATGATTGTTCCACATTTGAATAAGCTGTACATTTACGATGGAAGGGAAGATGTACCCATTGGTGTGCCTACCATTGGAGTAACAAGGCCTGATTGTAAGTTGGCAGTGATGCAAATGGAGGATGAGAAGAGATTGGGTGACATGAGTAAGCGATTGTCCATGGTTGAGGGAAAGCTTATCGAGAAATCATTGGTCATCAAGACACTTTCAGATAGTATCTTGGATTTGACAAGAAGGCTAGAAGTGGTTGAGGATGATGATGATGATGAGGAGGCATATGTGAGGCCGGATGTTCGAGAGGAGGACCGGGTCACTTATCTACAAAGGATGGAGATTGAGGATCTTGATAGATGGATTAAGATGATTAGTGAGGGTGAGCCTTCAGGCTCTAAACCCTCCACATCTTCTTAGATGGACAAGAAGATGGGGTTCTTTGTTAGCTGCTCATGGCAGTGAATCCTTAAAGCAGGTTGAGCAGGTATGATGGTGCAGGGATGGCTTGGCATCAAGCATCATTGCATGTTGCAGATGAGATGAGGGCTACTTCATGGACCTGGACATGGTTTATTCTTGATGAGTTCAGGATGTGGCAGGAATCCGAGATAGACTGGTGGAGGCATAGGGATGTTCACTCTCATGGCTTGAGCATGATGGTTGGACTAACTACCCAACTAGTTCAGACATGGGGTCCGGAAGTGCACGGAGAGATGTTGACATCAGGGAGTCGAGGAGAGAGCTGTTCACATGGGACACATGACAGGGAGGTGTTCACATGGGACACATGATAGACATAGGTGTTCACATGGGACACATGACAGATTGATGTGATTATTGAGATGAGATGTTGGCACATGGTAGAGTTGTGTTAGAACTTGTTGGAGGATCATGGCAATTGTGCACATGGTGGTGATGACATGATGGGGTTGACACATTGTTGCAGTGGACATGTAGCTTGGATGGAAGGACCAGCCTTCTATGGTGAGAGCAGCATGGGGACATTGTGATGGGATGGATGATGATCATGGATATATGATATATGACATACCGATGGGATGTATACATTGGTATGGTTATCTTGGTGACAGTGGTTGCTGAGGTGAGACATGGTGGCGATGGTAGTTCTACATATGTTGCAGGGATGTTTGCCATATGTGGACGAGTTGAAATCATGGATATTGATACTTGGAGGATGGTATGTTGTCGAGGATGACAACGACTTCAGGTGGAGGAGGATGTAATGCCTCTGGAGTTGTGTGACGGTTGGGCACCGGGCGACCAGGCGCGCGCACACGACGGGCGTATGTTGGAGGTGCGACGGGAAAGTGTGCGACCGAACAGAGGAGCAACCAAATGGGCGTGCGATGAAATTATGGATGATATGCGACGATGTACAACAAAGGTGGTGTGAGCATGTGAAAATTACTAATGCATGGTGCAAAGTTTATACCCTTGCGAAGAGAATTTGCGGTGGACGGTGGCCGACCTATGGAGATGAGGGTGTGGCCGACTTATGGAGTGCCCAAATGATGCGATGAAGGGGTGTGTGGGCAGTCGGCTGGGCAGCCCACCCACACCCAACGATGGGTATATACACTTGTGTGTTGAGCGTTCAACTCATCAACTCATTCGAGCAACACACATTCGATCTTTACTCTTGGAGAGAGGTTCTAGTGCACAGTTTTGGAGGAGAGATGAGCGAATAGCTCATGTGCTCTCCTTGGTGGAACTCACTTGTTGGAAACGCTCACGGTGAGAGGTGTAGGTGTTGGGCAAGGCGTGACTGGGTTGGCTGTGCGGTTGTGTCGTTGTGCCGAGACTTGGCGAGGGTGTCTTGGTGGCTCGGGTGAGCGCCCGCCCATCATGCAAGGCATGCACGAAGTTGTATTAATGTAAATTTGGCTAAGTATGAGACTTGGTCTTGCCAAGACATACTTGTACATTGTAAACTGATATTCTTGATATATTGTTGGGTGGACTCATTATTCAGGGAGTTGCCCCTCGCCTTCATATTGTGCAATTGTTGTGTCACTTATTATTGCTATTGATAATGAATAAAGTATGGGTGTTCATTAGTATAAAGGATAACTAATTATACTTGGTTGAGAATCACAAACTAAGTAGGAGTAAGTGGATAGGCGTAGTCCATGTGCACGAGTATTGTTAAAAAGAAAGTGTTCAGTGATGACGCACCTCGCCGACACGGTTGAAAGAATAGCATAGGCTTGGGGGCGTGACAATTATAGAGAAGAGTGGAAAGCTTATCGGGTCCGTGATTGTTATCTCATCACCACATCAGAACGGAAGGAGCCTAGCATTGGAGTGTTGGATTCTCCGATTTTCGATTGTCCACGTACTATAACATTGAGGTTATTGGAGCATTGTGTTATTGCTCCATTCCATGTGAAACAGCCAAAAGCTATTGCTCATAATTAAATTGGAATAATTAAATGGTGGGGACTATTTTGGCAGTGAGCCAGGAAGTAAGGATTATTCGAATCCGATGCCGATGAAAATACGATAAATTTTCTTGTAACTTCATTTAAAAAAGGCACAAAATTAAGATAAGTTTTCTTGTAATTTCGATAATTTTTTATTTTTTATTATCTTTTTCTCCAAATGTAAGTTCCTAATAATAATTAAAAAAGATAAACTTACCCCACAAAAATATTTTTATTTTTATGAAATAGTGATCATTTAATTTTTATCTTTCTTCTTTAAATATAATAAAAAATATGGAAAAAAAATATTTAAATAGTAGTAAAAGTTCTTCCAGGCTGTTGAATATATTTGAACATTTAAAATTACAATTTCATTAATGCAAACTCTCTATTTTATTAGCAATTTCAGAACATGATATTAGTGACTATTAAAAAAAAGAAAAACCAAAATCTATGATTGAACTAAAATGTAAATATGGTTGTGGAAAATTTCCAGAAATTCATAACATGCTTTTAGTGATGGTTGTTTCAAAAATTCAAAAATTCCAAAAATGTAAATATGGCTGGAAAAACAAATGCAGTAAATGCAAAGATGATTTCCCACAAAAACACTAGAAATGCTGGAAATGAAAAAATGCTGGAAATGCAAATATGATTGCCATGAAAAATCCCAAATTGTTGGAAATGCAAATATGAAAAAACCCAAATTTTTAGAAATGAAAATATGATTGCCATGAAAAATCCAAAGCTGCTAGAAATGTAAGTATGATTGTCAAAAAAAAAAAAATGTGGAAATGTAAATATGGTGACCAGGATTACCAAACTTGGATCAGCCCTTTGAAGTGAAGATAAATCTAAGTGGGGGGTGAGTAACCGGCTGGACTGTGCGAGCTCGAGGGCATGAAGATAGGGTTTCAGAGGAGCTCGAAGGTTTCTCCCTATGGAGCGCAGCAGAGGAGGGAGCTCCACTCCCTCCTACAAGGATGCAACTGCCAGTAGAGGCAATGCACCACTGGGAAAAGTAAGAGGGTCTCGTGAAGAAGGGGAGAAAAATAATTAAAAGGAGTCAGATGGAGCCAGGACCAAGGGAAACAGTAGCAGAAAGGACAAAGAGAAAGAAGACAAAAGCCAGGGAAGAAGGGGTAAAAATCAAAAGGGACAGTGTAGACCCAAAACGGAGATCAGTGTGAGAGACGTGTTGAATGATCCTGCTCTGCAGGAGCACATGGACCATATGGGGACGTATGCCATAGTCTGCAAATTTATGAGAATTTGGCCCTCTAGAAAGGCATTACAGACATGGATTAAATAGCACTAGAAATCCAAAGGTAGTATTGATCTCCATTTGGGGTCAAAGGGTTTTTTTACTGTGGTATTTACTAACATTGAAGATAAAGACAAAATATTTGAAGGAGGACCCTACTTTTTTGTAGCAGTAGGCCTCTATATGAGGCCGTGGAAAATGAACTTCATTCCAGAAAGGGAGACATTGACCTTGGTGCCTGTTTGGGTAAGGCTCTATTCCCTACTTGTCCATTATTGGCAACATGTGTCGCTTGCTGCCATTGGCAATAAGCTAGGGCGCTTTGTGAAAGCTTCAGAAGCCACTAGAAGGGGAAAATACACTTCCTATGCCAGGATTTACGTAGAAATGGATTTATCAGACACTCTCCCGGAGGAATTAATCCTAGAAGTCTTTGATGAAGAATGGGTCCAAACGGTGGATTATGAGCATATCCCGTTCAGATGTCGTAGATGCCACAAACATGGTCACCTACTAAGAGATTGTCCTCTTAGAAAAGTAGACAATAAAGGAGAATCTAAAACAAGGAATGACAATGAAGGCTTTCACAAAGTGGAAAGTAAAGGAAAAGGAGGCAAAAAGGGATTAAGGAAACAATGCATTGAGGCGCAAAAGATCAACACGAATAGGTATCAAGCACTGGAAGAAAAGGAAGAAACATCAAGTGAAGAACAAGCAATGGAGGAAGGACCTAAGGAAAAAGAGAAGGAGGAGAACTACATCATAACACAAGAGATTTTTAACTGGAAAGAAACTATGAATAGGGAACCTGAAGCAGAATTGGATATGGAAATGACCCAAAGTGAAACTGATATGGAAGATCATGAGCTACAAGAAATTCTAGAAAAGGAACACCTAGATCTAGAAGGGTTCTTGATGCAAGGTACCACGGGAGGGATAGATTCGCTACCTCAAGAGGATTGCAACAGAATACAACAATTGTTTTTATGGAAGACTCTGGAACAAGGGTTAGAAACAGGTACAACGACTGACAAGCTAGAAAGCAAAGGAGTGAAAATAATGAAACCGACCCTGAGACTAGCTCCTAGAAATACTGGTAAGAAGAGAGGCCGGAAAAAGAAGAAGGAATTGCTGATGGCGTGTGGAAAGCTTATGAAATATTCCGGTAAGATGAAAGACCTAACCAGTTACTCCTTTACAAATCTTTAAAATGAAGTTTACATCTTGGAATATCAGAGGTCTAGGAAGTAGAAGAAAACAAAGATTTCTTAGTTATAGATTGAAACAAGATATGTCGGACATGATTTTCATCCAGGAAATGAAATGTTCCATTCAGAAAATAAGACTCATAAACAACAAATGGCTCTTTAGATATGAGTTTCTTAAGTTTAAAGAGAAGAACATAGCGGGGGGTATTCTCACTCTTTGGAATCCCCAAAGGATCAGCATTTTGGATGTAGAGGCATCAAGAAATTATCTATCAGTGGTCATTCAACCTATTGGGGTTTTTGAAACTTTCTTGGTAACAAATATTTATGGTCCTAAAAAATTAGAGGCTAAAATCAAATTTTTAGAAGCCCTTAGTGACCTCAGGAGCAGATAGAATAGAAAGCCTTGGATCTTGGGAGGTGATTTTAACATGATTAAATCTCTCTTAGAAAAAAAAGGAGGTTCAAGAGTGCTCAACAAAGATTCCTTAGCATTTCAATCATTTACAGACAACATGCATATGGTTGAATCAGTTTCAAGCAATGGCCTATTCACTTGGAACAATAAAAGAGGTGAGGTGCTCGTAGCATCTAAGTTAGATAGGTTCATGATATTAGAGGAATTAATGCTTCTAAATAGTGAAACAACAGCCTGAGTGCTTCCTTTTAGCGGTTCAGACCATTGGCCGGTTCAGTTGAAAATCAAGGGTATTGATACTCCCAGAAACGGACCCTTTAGATTCGAAAACATCTGGCTCTCCCACCAGGATTTCCTTAGTAATATTGAAAAATGGTGGGCTGAAGACTTACAAATACAAGGATCTAAAATATACCTTCTTCATTAAAGATTAAAGCACATTAAGTTAAGACTAAAGGAATGGAAATGGAAAGATTTTGGTAACATTTTTGAGAAAAAACAATAAGTGGAAATTAAAATGCTAGAACTCAACAAGGCTATGATAAATGATGGATTTGATAAAGGCAAAAGTGAGCAGGCTGATAAATACCATCTGGTTTGGGAAAATTTATGCAAACAAGAGGAAATATTTTGGAGACAAAAATTCAGAATACAATGGCTCAGGGAAGGAGAAAGTAACACCAGATTTTTTCATAGATGCACTATGGCTAACAGAGCTCACAACAGGATCTCCATGATTAAAGATGAGGGAGGATAAAGGCAGACCACTCGTAAATATATTGAAGTTGTGCTTGTCCAACATTTCTGGCACATCACTAAGGAAAACACTCGAGATAGGGATCAGTACATAAGGGGAATCACAGGGTATGTCCCCAAGCTGGTGTCGAGAGAGGACAATTTAAACCTCAATAGACAAATTGAGGAGGAGGAGTTCAGCGAGGTTCTCAAAGATATGCAGAATGGAAAAGCACCAGGGCCAGATGGTTTCAATGTGGATTTTTTTAAAGCGTGTTGGCATATTGTCAAAGAGGATATTCTAGATGTGTTTGAGGATTCCAGGAGTAGCAAAATGATCTTGAAAGCTCTTAACACCTCTTTCATTTCCCTTATTCCCAAACAGGACAATGCTCAATCTGCAGACAAGTACAGACCTATTGCCTTATGTAATGTGGTGTACAAGATAATAGCCAAAGTAGTGGCTAATAGACTCAAACCTCTCCTCCCCTCGCTAGTGTTTGATGAACAATCAGGTTATGTGGAGGGAAGACAGACTCTTGACAACATTATTCAAGCACAAGAGGTGGTGCACACGCTTACTAGCAAAAAATAGACGGGGATGATCATGCAATTGGACATCGCTAAAGCATATGACAAGGTGAAAAGGAATTATATCAAGAAGGTTCTCTACGCCTTTGGGTTCAACCAGAACTAGGTAAGATGGGTTATGGCACTAGTGTCCTCATCTAGCTTTTCCATTCTGGTCAATGGATCCCCCTCAGACATCTTCATTCCTTCTAGAGGCCTCAGGCAGGGAGACCCTCTTTCTCCCTTCCTCTTTATTCTCATGATGGAAGGGCTAGGGAGATCCATCAAGCAAGCCAAGGATATGGGTAAAATTAGGGGTCTTCAAATTTCAGAGAACAGTTTTGTGATGACTCATCAACAATTTGTGGACGATACCTTACTGCAAGGCGTTCCAACAGTCAAAGAGGATTTGGCCTATAAACAAATTCTTAAAGATTTTTCCCTAGCTAAAGGTATGGAAATCAACCTCTCTGAATCTAAAATCTTCTTCTTTAGCACTAATATTGCCAACCAAAGAAATATCTCAAGAATTCTTGGATTCCAACGTGGTTCCCTCCCATCAAAATATTTAGGAATACCTCTTACTGCCAGACCCATGCATAAGAGTACTTGGGAATCGGTCCTTAACAAGATGCAGGATAAAGTAAAAAATTGGACCCTCTAGGCCTTGAACCTAGCCGACAGGTTAGTACTGACAAAGGCTGTGCTACAATCCATCCCAGTTTTTATGTTGTCAGCTCTCCCAGCTCCAAAAGGTGTCTTAGAGAAAATCAGAAATATCCAAAGAGACTTCCTATGGGGAAAAGAGGAAACTATAAAGAAATGGGCCCTGGTTTCTTGGGAAAAGATATGCAAACGTAAAAGTCAGGGGGCCCTTGGCCTTGATGATCAAGAGATTCTTTGCAAAGCTCTAGGAGACAAACTCTGGTGGAGATGGGTGTAGGAGCCAAAAGCACAGTGGGCCAGGATATGGAAAGAGAAATATGCCAGCTTGTGGCACAATAAAGATCTCATAAGAATGTCTGGAAGTATAAAAGGTTCCTACATATGGAACAGAGCCTAGGAGAATAGAAGTCTAGTACAAAAGAATAGCTTTTGGGAAATTAGAGCAAGAGATATTGCTCTTTCTTGGGAGGACAAATGGCAGCACAAACCAACATTGTTAACAGATAATTTTGTAGATCTTAAGCTGAAAACAGATGCCCAAGGGTTAATTAGAGTCAAGGATTTTTGGGACCTTCTGCATACCTCTGAAAAATGGAGAAGATGGAGAAACATTGAATGCTGAGAGGATAGCCCCCTAAAGCTCAAAGTAGAGGCTCTAGGGGATTTGATCAAGCAAAGGGTGATCTTAAAAACAGAATGGCAGAATCAATTGAGATGGGGTAATAACAAGCGAGGAGACTTTAATCTCAAGGAAGCTAAGGGTTTTCTTCTTGGGCTGAATTATACTATTCCAGACAAGACTTGGAAGCATCTTTGGAGGTAGCAAGGATGGATGAAGATCAAGATTTTCATGTGGTTGGTTCATCACAAGAAAATTTTGACGTGGGACAATATTAGGAGAAGGAAAATTATGGGGCCTTCTAGATGCCAACTATGTGAGGAGCAAGAGGAGACAATGGAACATATTCTCAACAGTTGCTCATATACCTCTTGGTTGTGGGATTCATTCTCTTCAATTTTCAAGCAGTGTGATAGGGATAGAGGAAGTATCACAAATACCCTTAACAACTGGAGAAAAAACTTCAAGGAGAACGAAGCCCTGAATTTGGCTCGGGCCTTCACTCCCTGCTTTATCATCTAAAATGATTGGAAAGAAAGAAATAAAAGAATATTCAAGAATAGTAAGTCTTCAGCACAACACCTTCTAGACCTAATCTTGAAACAAATCAGAGAGACAGTTAGTTCTACTATTAATAATATTCCCTCGAATCCCCCCACAGAAGAAGAGTAGAGAATTCTCAGGCAACTGGGAATGCTAGGGATAACCCCCCTAGGCAGAAACAGAATAGACAAAGCCATGGTTTGAAAGCATGACTACTGGAAACCCCCACCGAAAGGCTTTCTGAAAATCAACATTGATGGTGCCTCTAAAGTAAATCCGGGAACTAGGGGTTATGGAGGAGCTTTAAGGGACGACAAGGGCAATATTTTATTTATCTTCCACTACCATTTAGTTAAAGCAACCAATAACATGGCGGAAGTGATGGCTCTAGAGCAGGGTTTGGAGTTCCTATCATAGAATCATCGCTCAAATATCATTGCGAAAGTAGACTCTAAGATAAACAGCAATGCAGTAAAAAGAATCAGCAGTGGTTCCAGGCTAGGAAGAGTCTCGAATAATTGGACATATCTAGGTTTATCAAAGAATCCAAATGCATCTACAGGGCCTTCGAACCATTAGTTTCAACCACGTTCAACATAATGCCAATAAACTGGCCGACCTACTAGCCAATCAAGGTGTGAGTAGTACTGAAGGTGGAATGGCTAAAACGTGGCATGAAATTCCTCCAAGTCATCTAAAGGCTACCTACAAGGATCAAGTTGTGGAGGACTAGGAGGTTTTCCGACTTTGTGCTGGGGGGAATTCCACAATCCGATGATGTTGAGGGGTTATTATGCAGTCAAGCAGGATGGACTAGAGTGGCTGAGAGTTGGGTTCGTACACACCTTCCCCCAGATCATCTCAACCGGGTTTCCTTGGTTTCTGGTTGGCCACTTGCAGATTTATCTCCGATGCATACTCAAGTTCAGATTCAGGTTTCAAGGTTCGAGAGGGCAGAATAGGCATTTAATGGAGTGCAAAAGTAGGTGGAATTTTCCCACTTCAAGGTTAGATAACTTGGAGAAAGTTGGGCTACAGGGGATCGCTCGTCTACATAGAGGCAAGTGGTTTGGTATTTGTGAGAGTGATCCCATAAGGTGCACGAATCGTGGCATGGTGGCTGGTGTGAAATCCACCCTTCTTCATGCGATTTTGTGTGGATGGGTTCGGTCTAGGTGGGACGAAAAAACATGGCTTCTTCGGCGACCGCAATTTCCTCTTTTACCATTGGCGAAAAGGAATTCACTTGTACTGGTGGTATTCTGGCAATCGCGCGACACTTTTACGAAAAGTGGTTTTGGTGTTATGGGAGCGATTCCATTGGGGATCCTACAAGTGGCAGAAGAGAAAAAGTAAATTGCCCTCCCCGGGCGCTATCATTCAAGCTCCTAATGTGGCGCGATATGACTCACAACCATTGGATCTAGTGGAGCAGATCCACGATCAGGAATGAGTGAGGAGTTTTGCAGGCGTGACTGTTAAACTTCATTTGACTTTGAAGGGTGATTCTCTCTTGTTTGCTGGACGACTCGGGGTTTAGAAGGTTGAGGTTCTAAATTCAAGTTTGGTGTGCTTCTGTCCAGATGGCTCTACAGTTTTCCGTTGTTTTTCCACCCTTTAGGCGCTTTCTTTGTACGGTTTTTCCTGAGTTAGGTGGCATTCTCTACTAGGTTGAAGATCTATTTTTATTGGAAGTTAGCCTTTTTTGCCAAGGTCCACGGGTTAGTTGGACTATTGTATTTTATGTATATTCTTGTTTGTTTAATGATATAGAAGGTTTTACTCTTGCTTCAACAAGAAAAAAAAAAAAGTAAATATGGAACCAGGAAAACAAATGCAAAAACACTGGAATCCAAATGTAACTACCTAGAAACATGGAAAATCCAATTAAATTACATATGCAAGATGCAATTAAAGCTTCTCAGATACGAATACAATTTAAGTAATAAAAACTTACAGTTTCTCATTAATTTCTAATTGGATTATCTTGTAAATATTAATTTGCATTGTTCATAATTAAATTATAACTTGATTAGATAGGATTATTTTATATAATTAGTATTTTTATGATTATAAAAAGAAAGAAATTAGTATTTTTTTATGTTTTTTATTTTAATAATAATATTTTAAATATTACAAACTTTATATTTCTAATATAAAGTAAAATTTATAGTTTCACTAAACATAAATTTTAGAATGTAAAGTGGGAAAGAACAATACAACATTATAAATATACATGTTTTTGAAAGAGTAAACAAACATTAAAAAATTTGATGTAAATTGGAAAAATAACAACATGTCATAAATATATGGATTCCAAGTTGTAATTATAACACATAAAATTTTGAAATATTATATTAATTTTGTCTCTATTAAAGATAGAAATGTTAAAATATGAAGTGTATATGAAAATTAATATTAATCAGAAAAAAATGGATATGTATAACATTATCCATGTTCATTGTGAAACAACAAATTTTTAAATGTAATTGTAAAACTTATTTTTATTAGACATAGAAATTTTAAAATGTCAAGTGGAAAATAACAACAAAACATCAATTAATAAGTGATAAGTATTTATTTTTGAAAAATATTAAATATTGAAGTATAATTTTAAAATTTATCTTTTTTGAACATTAAATTCTTAAAATGTAAAGTAGATTAAATTTAATTTGAAAAATTATAGATATCAATATTGGTGAATCAAAAAGCTTTGAAATATATTTGTTGAATAATAATTTTTGAAATGCAATTCTTAAAAAAAATAATAAATTGAAATAGATGATGAATATAATTAGAAGAATATATTATGAATTCAATTATAGATCTCCAATATTAATATTCATAACATTTAATTAACAATATTAAAATTATTAATGACATTGACATTATTGTTATAAATAATATTGTCAACATTTAATATTAAAAATAATATTAATTTTTTTTAATTTACAATCTTATCTATTATTATTATTTTAATTTATTAATATTATTGATATTATATTAATCAATTAAGTAGTATAATATACCATCAACATTAATAACATTAAATATTAATAAAATTTTAATATTAAGTTTTAATATTATATATAGATGTTAGATATTAAACTTTTGTGATCCATATTGTAAGTGAGAGTGTCTTCTAGATTAATCACATTATTAGGATCTGGTCAACATTTTGAACCAACTAATGTGGATTAACCACATCTAATATGGATGAACTTCGTTAGTTGGTTCGAAATGTTGACCAAATCCTAATAATGTGATTAATCTGAAAGGTAC
>APFE030229005.1:39937-69918 GCA_000404065.3 Pinus taeda
TAATATTAATTTATATGAATACGAATATTAATATTACATTTAACCATGGTCAACCATGTTTGAATGTCGCATTGTGACAACAATTGTCTCACCATCAAAATAAACCATGTTTATTTTAGTGTTTGTAGTGTTTATTTTTGGGTTTAACAATATTGGGTTTATAATATTAGTCCAATGGGTTTAATATTATTTCTTTGGGTTCATAATCCCTTAGGGTTTTAGTATTGATCCCTTAGTTTTATTATTCCTTTAGGTTTATAATATGAATCCCTTGGGTTTATTATTCCCTTAGGTTTATAATATTAGTCCTTTGGGTTTAATATTATTCCCTTGGGTTCACAATCCCTTAGGGTTTTAGTTTTAATCCTTTGGGTTTATTATTCATTTGTGTTTATAATATCAATCCCTTGGATTTATTATTCCCTTAGGTTTATATTATCAACAAGGATTATGACAACAATTGTCTCGACATCAAATAAACCATGTTTATTTTAGTGTTTATATTTTGCTTTAACAACTTTGGGTTTATATTATTAGTCGAATGGGTTTAATATTATTTTTTGGGTTCATAATCCCTTGGGGTTTTAGTATTGATCTCTTAGTTTTATTATTCCCTTAGGTTTATAATATCAATCCCCTGGGTTTATTATTCATTTGAGTTTATAATATCAATCCCTTGTGTTTATTATTCCCTTAGATTTATATTATCAACAAGGGATTGTAACAACAATTGTCTCACCATCAAAATAAACCATGTTTATTTTAGTGTTCGTAGTGTTTATATTTGGGTTTAACAATGTTAGGTTTATAATATTAGTCCAATGGGTTTGATATTATTTCCTTGGGTTCATAATCCCTTGGGGTTTTAGTATTGATCTCTTAGTTTTATTATTCCTTTAGCTTTATAATATCAATCCTTCGGTATATTATTCCCTTAGCTTTATAATATTAGTCCATTGGGTTTAATATTATCCCTTTGGTTCACAATCCCTTGGGGTTTTAGTATTAATCCCTTGGGTTTGTTATTCATTTGGTTTATAATATCAATCCCTTGGGTTTATCATTCCCTTAGGTTTATATTATCAATCATGGTCAACCATGGTAGAATGTCGCATTGTGACAAGGATTGTCTCACCATCAAACTAAATCATGGTTAATTTACTATTTGTAGTATTTATATTTGGGTATACCAATGTTGGGTTTATAATATTAGTCCAATGGTTGAATGTCACATTTTGACAAAGGTTGTCTCACCATGAAAATAAAACATGTTTATTATAGTGTTTGTAATAATTATATTTGGGTTTCCCATATTGGTACAATGGTTGGATGCCACATTTTGACAAATATTGTCTCACCATGAAAATAAATGATGTTATTTTGGTGCTTGTAATATTTACATTTGGGTTTATCAATGTTGGGTCTATAATATTAGTCCCTTGGGTTTAATATTATTCCTTTGGGTTCATAGTCCTTTGGGGTTTTAGTATTAATCCCTTGGGTTTATTATTCATTTTGGTTTTAATATCAATCCATTGGGTTCATTATACCCTTAGGTTTATAGTATCAATCATGGTGAACCATGGTGAACCATGGTTCAATGTCACATTGTGACAAGGATTGTCTCACCATGAAAATAAATCATGATTATTTTAGTCTTTGTAATATTTATATTTGGGTTTATGAATGTTGGATTTATAATATTAGTCCACTGGGTTTAATATTATTTGCTTCAGTTCATAATCCCTTGAGATTTTAGTATTAATCCCTTCGTTTTATTATTACTTTGCGTTTACAATATCAATCATGGTCAACCATTGTGAATCATAGCAAACCATGGTCAACCATGTTTGAATGTCGCATTGTGACAATGATTGTCCCATGAGTTTAATATTATCTCCTTGGGTTCATAATCCCTTGGAGTTTTAGTATTGATCCCTTAGTTTTATTATTCCTTTAGGTTTATAATATCAATCCCTTGGGTTCATTATTCCCTTAGGTTTATAATATTAGTCCCTTGGATTTTTTATTATTCCCTTGGGTTCACAATCCCTTGGGGTTTTAGTATTAATCCCTTGGGTTTATTATTCATTTGGGTTTATAATATCAATCCCTTAGGTTTATTATTCCCTTAAGTGTATGTTATCAATCATGGTCAACCATGGTTGAATGTCGCATTGTGACAAGGATTGTCCTACCTTCAAAATAAATCATGTTTAATTTAGTGTTTGTAGTATTTATATTTGGGTATACAAATGTTGGGTTTATAATATTAATCCAATGGTTGAATGTCACATTTTGACAAAGATTGTCTCACCATGAAAATAAACCATGTTTATTTTAATTTTTGTAATATGTATATTTGGGTTTACCATATTAGTCCAATGGTTGGATGTCCCATTTTGACAAATATTGTCTCACCATGAAAGTAAATCATGTTTATTTTGTTCTTTGTAATATTTACATTTGGGTTTATGAATGTTGGGTCTATAATATTAGTCAATTGGGTTTAATGTTATTCCCTTGGGTTCATAGTCCTTTGGGGTTTTAGTAATACTCCCTTGGGTTTATTATTCATTTGGGTTTTAATATCAATCCGTTGGGTTTATTATACCCTTAGGTTTATAATATCAATCATGGTCAACCATGGTCAATTGTGGTTGAATGTCACATTGTGACAACGATTGTCTCACCATGAAAATAAATAATGTGTATTTTAGTCTTTGTAATATTTATATTTGGGTTTACGAATGTTGGGTTTATAATATTAGTTCTTTGGGTTTAATATTATTCCCTTGAGTCCATAATTCCTCAGGATTTAGTATTAATCCCTTGGGTTTATTATTCATTTGGGTTTATAATATCAATCCCTTGGGTTTATTAGTCCCTTAGGTTTATAATATCAATCATGGTCATCTTTGTTAATCTCTTGTATTTGTAATGTCAATCCCTTGCGCTTCTTGATCCCTTAGGTTTTTAACATTTATCCGTTGGATTCACTAATTCCTTGGGTTTATAATATTAAACCATTGGGTTTATAATATTAGTCCCATAAGTTTAATATTATTCCCTTTGGTTCATATTCCCTTGGGCTTTTAGTATTAATCGTTTCGTTTTATTATTGCTTTTTCGGTTTATAATATCAATCCCTTGGATTTATTATTCCCTTAGATTTATAATATCAATCATGGTAAACCATTGTCAATCATAGGGAAACATGGTCAACCATGGTCTTATTATTAACTTTGGTATATAATATCAATCGTGGTCATCTTTATTAATCTCTTGTATTTGTAATATCAATCCCTTGCGCTTCTGATCCGTTAGGTTTTTAATATTTATCCATTAGGTTCACTAATTCCTTGGGTTTATAATATTAGTCCCTTATGTTTAATATTATTCCCTTTGATTCATAATCCCTTGGGTTTTTAGTATTAATCCCTTGGGTAATGATAAAAAAAAATGACTAATATTATAAACCCAATGTATACAAACCCTAAAATAAATATTAAAATACTAAAATAAAGATGGTTGAATTACTAAAACCTCATAATAATAAAATAATTATTATTAATAATTAATATTATTCATTATGAATTATTAATATTTAATATTGCTAATATTATTATGAGTTATATTATTTGTAATAATTTTAATATAATAATCATAAATATATAAATATATAAGAATATCATTGTTATTATTTATATATTTATTAATTATCATAAATAATTCGTCTTTGAAAAAATTACACATAATAATTCACTTATCACAATTCTAATTATTATTGCATTATTACTATTATTATTATTATTATTATTTATATTATATTATATATTAATAATTATTTGGTATATTATTATAATTATAATAATAATTATTTTATTTTATTTCTTAATAATATAATGATAATCTAATGAATTAATATTGATAATATTATTATAAGTTTATATTATTATAATATTCATATAATAATATATATAAATAATATGATTGTTAATATTTATATAGTTATTAATGAGTTGGTCTATCAACTTATATCAACCATATTTACCGTGATAAATATCACGGTGTTAGTAACTCACAAAATGGGCACAGGATGACGTACAGATAAATCCCTAACCTATGGAATCAGATTCCATAGTACAATTCTATTTTATTAGGTTTTTTCTACTTAATCACATTAATGATAGCTAGACACGGAACATATCAAATTCCATGTTGAATCTCAACTTTTTGTAATTTATAACTTCAGTAATATTAAAGAGGAGCAAACGAGCGACAACATTTAGATTTTGGCTGTCACAAAACGGTGGTTCCATCTCACCCATCTCACTCAAGATGGTATTTCTCAGCCAAAGGAGAGCGATGTATAGTATAACACGAAAAAAAAAGAGTATATGTGGGAAATGGTAATTATTCTCTCTAGTGCTACTAGTTGACCCCTGAACTAGTAGTTGATCCCGGAGCTTAAATCTATTGAGATCTCTGAAATTTATAGGATCTGACTGACATAGACGAGCTTAAATAATTGATATAGTTTATGTCGTAGGATTCTGGAATATTTTGACAATTAATAGTTGATTTCATGTTCCTCAGATCCTAGAATCTGAGAATCAACAATGCCAACGGTTAATTTGTTCACTAAAAATTCAAAAAACAAACTGATGGATGGAGTCTCAGACGAAGCGACGGAATGAATCAAATTATTCATAAATGTGTATTTGACTTCAAGTTGCTACGTATTTATATATTTTCAGTGGACGCAACGGAATGAATAATTTTTTTTCATGAGTGTTATACTGAGTGTATTTGTCCATTCAATTCTTAGAATTGGTAACTAACAGATCCGTTCGGTTTGGTAAAATCTGCTCCATTCTGTAAATTTGTGTGCAGAGTGCCACGCTGACGATTTCATTTGTTGTGTGGTCGAGAGGAAAAGCGTTTGATTGCAAGTGACCGCTGAGGGTATTAAAGCCCGTGATTTCTTGTTCATCTGGTTCATTTAAAGTGCGCGGGCCTTTTCCGCTGCCACCATTAGCCGCGATATGGTCCTGTGGTGAACCGTGAGCTTCTGCCGAGTGACACCAGTCGATTACAATCTGGGACGATAGTCGACGCAATTTGAGTTCTCAATATTGAGTGATTTGAGTTCTCAATATCGAGTGAACCCTAGCCATTACTATTATCGCTCCAGCTTAAGCGTGGATCGAAGTTTCGAACCTGTGGAGTGATGTCAGCAGCATCATTTGTTGGTTTTGTTTCAATTATTCTAATGTCATTTTCATATCCAGCCCTACGTTCGCGTTCTCTACACTCTTCATCATATAAATATTTCCTTAGTCAAAATCTTCCCATCTTGGAAGAGGCCTTTTGACGTGGAATTGGACTCGTTGGAGTCCACAATGGAGCAAGTGGACCTGCTTTGTCAGGTGTGTAAAAATAATTATTTCACAATCGCCACCGCCTTGGCTCTTCATTCTTCCAGAGGTCAGCACTGCTTCACCGCCTGAAGAACGAAAGGACAGCACCGCTTGGGACATGAATATTTTAATTGCTGTAACCGACATTAATTTTGGTATAAATACATATGCTTAGCTGAGGAAGAGAATTCATTCTCGCTTTTTGCTTGTGTAATTTCTGGTTTTTGCTTGTGTAATTTTTGGGCTGTAGCTGCTGTTATCTGAATTTTTGTCACAACTCCTTTTATCCAAAAAATAATAATATAATACTGGTAAAGAAAAAATTTTATTTTATTGTACACAATTTTAATTATGGGTACGAGGGTTGAACCCATCGCTCTTGGCGTACTTTCAAATCTTGGCCATTTGTTACACTATTCAACCCAATACACAAAGCGGGTTTCATAAACATAACATTAATTGCTCACCAACCTTGGCGCTTGACATAATCGTATCCAATACGATTTACACTACCGTATCTCTTGGCCGATCCTACCTACTGAATGCTGGTTGCATGAGGGACGGACATGTGGACCTGCCTTGATACAATCCACCCTTGATCTGGATGTTGAGCTTGAGAGTTGGTAATACCCTTAATTACAGTAGGCAAGTACTCGGCCTTCTCGTAATTATGGTTGTTTTAACGATGGAGATTGAATCCTTCCATCGAACGGTGGTTGTTTCGCGTGCCCACCTTCCAAGCAGCATTCTAGGGTTTATGATATTCATTTGATAGAGGGAGGCCGCTTCCTGAGGGCTCTGCTATGCGGCATCCAGAATATGGTGTTTGATTCTCAGGTGTTATCTCGGGTTTTGATGTTAGAGCTTGAACCAGTTCTTTTATTCCTCGAGGCTATGCGGATTTCCCAACGTTCTATACTAATTACCGCTCATTTCATCAGGTAAATCCATCGTTATTTCACTGTTGTTTGCCAATAGAGTTTACAGGGTTTTCGATTCCACTCCTGAACTAATTTTTATTCACATCGGATGGTGGAATAGGGTATGGTGACCTCAGCACGACGGCAAGGAACTACAGCTCCAATACTCCAGGGTAAATTATTCACCGGTAAGAGCCTAACTTCTGTAGGAGATCTAGCTGTATAATGAGGAGTCGAGTGCGAGGTTTTAATTCTTTCTTCTTCTGTCAGGTGGTTTTCCGTTTTTCTCATGGAAGCTTGATTCATTATTTACCTTCCGGGCTAAGGAAGCCTTCCACAGCTCGTTGTCATGAGGATCCGTCCTTATGAATACTGCAGGGTTTCCGTGATGAGCTCACACCTTGTGAGAGGCTTTCGGGTCTTTATTATTGCATGATGGTTATATTGTAAATGTATAAGCTTCCGGTAGCTAGGTTCTCTCTTGTTTTGTTAAAGGAATTACTTGGCGAGCCACTGGTTTCCTTAACTGAGTCCGGCTGCGCCTTCCAGAAACATTTTTATTGGATGTATGAATGTTTATATACCCTTTACTCCATACCGTGTGTAGCTCAGCTCTGAGCGGATGTTTTGATTTTCTGAGATTTCGTTTATAAATATATATTTCTGAGATTTCGTTTATAAATATATATAACTGTTGCTTCTGTTCTTAATAATCTGCTTGAGATCCATCGAGGGTTTGGTTGTCTATTTACTGGTACTTGGATGTATATTTTCCCAATTTGTCAATATATATATTTGTATATATTAATCCGGGTCTTTATTTCCAAATGCGCTCGGCGCTCAGGAAAACTCTAGTCATGTTTATTTGCTTCTATACAAATGATAGTGTTTCCATTTCCTGGCTTTATTGTAATATTCTTTTCATGGGTCTGTCCTGAATATTTCCAGTTACATGTTCGCAGAATTTCTTCGAATAAAGCTACTTAACTCTTTAAATTACATAGCTTCTGCATGCTGTTTCTCCTGGGTTCATTGAAATGTTCTCTGAAATGTATACGAGTTTCCAGTTTCGTTTTAAATAAATCTCGACCCTATAACTAAGGGTGTATGCATGCGATTGTCGGTTGTAATGGATTTTCCTTCACAATACTGTTATATATTTTCGCTATCTTTTTACTATTGCAGAGGAGAAAATAATACCTCGTTTACAACGTATAATCTCTGATGGATTCCGTTACCGTATGAGGAAATTGTTCACACCCAGAACCTATAAATCTTGTCATTGTTTCTTACTGTTCCGCTCAAGTGTTTTATGGTCATTCTTTTATTTCATTACAGGTGTAAATTAATGAGTCCTTCCATTTTCTTGTACATGGAAATTACCATTCCCCTTCAACATTCTATTCGTCTTCTAAGGGAGGGTTTCGGTATTTAAATGAATTCCTGAAGCCTCCCAGACAGTTCTCTGTTTGAGTTAATTAAATAACTTTAGTTCATTCGAACTATAAATAAACAGTCCTCTGTTCAAGTTAATTAAATAAATTAGGTTCAGTCGAACTATAAGTAAACAGTCCTCTGTTCAAGTCAATTAAATAATTTAGGTTCGGTCGAACTATAATTAAATTCTTTCCATCTCAAACAGAATGTGTTTATTCTCTTGCTAATATACTGGGACTATTGTCAGAGTGTTCTACTTTTCAATTTACAGTTAACTATTATTTCGAAAAAGTATGAAATTTTCTCGGAAATATAAAAATTGTAACTGTACTTACCTGCATTGTCACCCGCACAGTCTCCTATCCTTCTCAAGATTGGAGAAAATTGGTTTTTGTTGCTTGCTTTCCTCCCAACCACGAGATTAGTCAATCCAGACTAATCTCCCCCCAAGCTCATTTGCCAGGCCTCTGCCTTCGGCAAATATAATGCACCACTTGTGCCTGTGCTATCTGGTCCTCACTAGACTTAGCACTATCTATTTTCTTCTGCGCCTCTCTTTTCCCGTCTGTTCCTTAACAGCCTGGGCCTTTCCTTTTCCCATCTTTTCTATGGGAGGAGGAAAAACAGTTAGGGTTTTGCCCCCTTGCTGATAACTGTTTATTATTATATTATTTTTTTTTTTAAAACAATCTGGCAAGAAAAGAGAATAACCTTCTCATCAAAAGTTACCATATGTAATTGACTCAATCCATATTCAGTTATGGAATTAATAACATTCCAATCATTTTATAAAGAAAACAATAATCTCTGTTCCACATTTTACCTATAATGGTAAAAACAGATGATTTATTCACATAAATTATCTGGTCATTACATCTCCTCCCCCTGAGATTGGACACTGTCTCGGTGTCTTTCAGCCACGAACAGAGCTGGATAAGTTCTTTTCATTAATTCTTCATCTTCCCAAGTGGCTTCCTCAGGTCCATAGTGTCGCCAGTGGACCTTAACTTGGGTAATAACTCGTTTCCGCAGCTGCACTTCTCTCCGGTCGGGGATGTTCAGAGGTTCGACCAGAACCTCTCCTTCCGGTTCGACCTGCATTGCAAAATTTCTAAAGTTAGTTTTTCTTTCAATATCAATTCCAACAGTCTTACTGTAGCAATAGTTACTACCTGAATGTCCTGCCATTAGATCACATGCTTAGGGTCATAGACATATTTCTTCAGTACCGAAACATGGAACACGTTGTGGACTCGAATGTGGCTTGGCAAGGCAAGCTGGTATGCCACTGGTCCAATCCTAGCCAGGATTTGGAAGGGTCCACAGTATCGGGGTGCCAATTTGGCACACCCGCTCCATTGTAAGGTACTTCTTTTAGTTTGGATTCTGATATACACGTGATCCCCAACTTGGTACTCCTTAAATCTTCTTTTCCGATCAGCAAAATTTTTCTGTCTGTCTTGAGCAGCCTTCAAATTTACGCGCACTCTTTTCACCATATCTTCCATTTCTTTAAGCATCTCAGGTCCCAAACTCAGTTTATCCTCGGGTCCTCCCCAGCTAGAGGGTGTTCGGCATTTTCGACCGTACATAACCTCAAATGGGCTCATTTGTGTAGAGGTGTGATATCCATTATTATACGCGAATTCTACCAGATGCAGATATTATTCCCACAGCATGGGTTGTTGCATCACGTATGCCCGCAGCATATCTTCCACCACTTGGTTTAGTCGTTCTGTTTGTCCATCGGTCTGAGGATGGTATGTTGTGCTGAAATTTAGTTGGGTTCCTAAATCAACGAATAGCATTCTCCAGAAGGCTGATGTGAACTTCACATCGTGATCGGAAATTATCGTTTTCGGAAGTCCATGAAGCTTAAACACATTTTGCATAAAAACATGAGCAATCTGTGTAGCTTTGTACGTGGATTGTACCGGTATAAAATGTGCAGCTTTACTTAGTTTATCCACTACCACCATAATGGAATCGTTGTTCCTTTTTGTCTTAGGTAACCCTGTGATGAAATCCATGGAAATGATTTCCCATTTCCATTCCGGAATAGGTAAGGGTTGTAGTAATCCCGCTGGATGCTGGTGTTCCGCTTTAATCTGCTGGCATTCTAGACATCGTGCTAAATACTCGGCAATGTTCTTCTTCATTCCTGGCCAAAAGTAATCTTTTCGGATGGCAGTAATCATTTTCTGATATCCCGGATGTCCCCCATAATGGCTGACATGAAATTCATCCATAATCGGATTTTTAATTTTATCTTGGTTGGGTACATATAATCTTTGCTGAAAATGTATCATTCCTGCATCATCTAACTCATAATCTGGTTGGCCTGCCAAGTTAGCAGATTGCTGTAGTTGCAGTTTTAACTGCTGATAATTAACATCTTGACTTGAAGCTTTTTTAACCATTTCCAAAATGGGACTCTTCCACCCACTAACGGAGACTTCATACAAATGTTGTACTTTCCGACTTAAGGCATCCGCCACTCGGTTTTCTTTCCCTTGCAAATGTTTTATCTCAAAATCAAAGCCGCTCAGGAAGTCCACCCACCGTGCTTGTCTAGCATTTAAGGTAGGCTGGCTGAAATAGTTGGTCAAACTATGATGATCAGTGAGCAGCAAAAATTTCTTGCCCACAAGATAATGTCGCCACATTTTTAAGGCATGGATGACGGAAATCAATTCTAAATCATAAGCAAAGTATTCCTGTTCATGCTCCTTTAATTTTTGAGACTCATACGCGACCATCTTGCCTTCTTGCATTAAAACTCTACCTACTCCTTCTTTTCTCGCATCCGTACATACCACATAATCCTTATCAGGATCAGCTATCCTCAAAATGGGGGTTGTGGTGAGTAGGTGTTTCAATTGTTCAAAACTTTTCTGGCAGTTTGGGGTCCAATGAAATGTTTTCCCCTTTTTCTGTAATGAGGTAATGGGAAATGCAACTCTAGAAAAACCTTCTACAAATCTTCTATAATATCCAGCCAGTCACATAAAAGATCGAACATCTACCACATCCCTCGGTACAGGCCAGTCCATTATGTCCTTTATCTTCTCTGGGTCCACAGCGATCCCTTCCTTGGTAATTACATGACCCAAGTATTGGATTTCTTCTTTAAAGAAATCACACTTACTAAATTTTGCGTATAGTTGATGTTCCCGAAGGGTCTGTAACACCTTTCTAAGATGTTCATGATGCTCCTCCATGGTGCGAGAATATACTAATATATCATCAATAAATATCAGTACCAATCTGTCCAAATACTGATGAAAAATACTGTTCATTAAACACATGAACGTTGCGGGTGCATTGGTAAGTCCGAATGGCAAGACCACAAATTCATAATGACCGTATCTGGTTCTAAAAGTTGTTTTAGCGATATCCTCATCTTTAATTTGGATTTGATGGTAACCAGAACACAGATCAATTTTAGAGAACACCGTCGCGCCTTTCACTTGATCGAATAGTTCGTCGATCCGTGGTAAAGGATATTTATTCTTAATGGTTAACTTATTTAACTGACGGTAATCAATGCACATTCGGAAGGTTCCATCCTTCTTCTTAACAAACAACACTGGGGCTCCCCACGGGGACACACTACGACGTATATAATTCTTGTCTAATAACTCTTGCAACTGCATTTTTAATTCTGTCAGTTCGGGGACACTCATTCTATATGGTGCTCGTGACACTGGTGCTACTCCTGGAACCAACTCAATGGTAAAATCTATGTTCCTTTTTGGGGGCAACCCAGGAATTTCTTCTGGAAACACATCTGTGAATTCTTGAATTACAGGGATATTATTTAGAATGGCTATTTTATCCTTAGAATCTGCATAACCCACCTGGATGGCATAGACCTGGCATCCTTTTCGAACACATTTTACAAGTTGGTTCGTTGTTATTGGCCGCACTTACACAGGTCGTTTAATTCCTTGCACCTCTTTTTTGTTTCCAAGGTGATCTCTAAAGTAGATAATTTTGGTCTTACAGTCCACTAATGACCAATGTTTTTCCAGCCAGTCCATACCAATGAGAATATCATAGGAGCCAAGGGGAAGAAGATTTAAATCAGCAGTTACTGGCTGTCCAGCTATGGTGAAGGAGCAGTCCTTAATTTTAGCTATTACTCGTCTTTTGGCTTCCGTAGCTAATTGCACCATCCATGGGTTTTTAAACTTAATAGATCGTAAATTACAATGTTCCACTACTTTTGGGCTTACATAACTCAGTGTAGCCCTAGGATCAATTAAAACAGATACAGTAAGGTCTGAGATATTACCTTTGAAATCGACCATAGTTGGCTGATACTCCCCTTGACGGTCTTCCAAAGCCGCATTAATCCTAGGTATACTGCGTCCCACTTCGCCGACTGTTGAAGCTTCATGAATCTGGGATAACTGTTCCGTCCCCTTCCGCTGTGGATAGTTTTTGATGTAGTGGGGTCCCCCACAACCCCAGCATTGCACCGGGGGTCTTGTTGTCCCTTCATTGTCCAAGCGTGCCTGCTGTTCGCTGACTTTAGATTCATTGTTAGGCCTAAATTTGGATGTGGTTCTAACTGGAATTCTGCTGTTCAGTCCCTTGCCATTCCCCTTACTTCCACTGCTGCGATTTCCTTTGCTGTTTCTTATTGACTTAAAGCCCTTTTTCTCATTCCATTTCTTGCCAGCTGCTTCTCCCTTTTGTTTGCTTTGCTGATAACAGATTCTGGCCTTCCGAATTACCTCATCCATTGATTTTGGATTGTCAAATTCAATCCTTTCTCGCATGTAGGGCGGTAAACTGCTTACAAATCTCTGTACCTTTGCCTTTTCCTCCCTTATATATGGAACATGGCGAAGCAGGGAAGTAAAGCAGGTGATGAACTCGTCCATCGTCTGCTGCCCCAAACGCAGATCATGGAACTCTCTTGCATTCTCATCGTAGAACCGTTCAGTTAGGTACCTCTCTTTAAAATACTTTTGGAAGTTATCCCAAGTAATAGTCTGTTCAGTAACTCCTTTCACAATCTTCACTTCCTCCCACCATAAGGTGGCCTTTCCTTGTAACTGAAAAATAGCCAATCTAGCTTTAAGATTGTGGTCATATTCATAGAGCTGAAAATACTTGTTCATATTAATTAGCCATGTTTCAGTTGCTTCCTCTTGTTCCCCATCAAAATGTAGGGGTTTAATTTTGCGAAATTCCCCTTGTAGTTCCACCCTTTGTCTTTTCGAAGTTTGTTGTTCAATTACATTATCGGAACGCTCCTCCTGTTCCTCCGATCCTTCAGGGGGCATAGGGTGGTTCTATTCCTCCGACATCCTCTGTTGCTCCATGCTAGGATTAACTGGTACTTGATTCTGTCGATCAGATAAACTTTTCAATATTCTTTCTTGTTCCATTGTTAGTCTAGCATTGTCTTCCCGCAGCCTTGCCATCTCATTTTTAAGTTCCTGTATGGTTTCCAGAATGGATTGATTTGTATTTCTGGCCTCTTCCCCAAGCTGGACCCATAGTTCAGGATTATTTTCAGGACTAGGTATCCCTTGTCCTATCACAGGTCGTCGAGTTGTATTATCTGCTCTCCTCATGCTGCAAGTTCCTGAAACTCCTGATCCTGTACTTATTCCAACAAAATGGAAAGAATGATAAGGAAGATTCATAATTTTTTTTTTTTTTTTTATTCCTCTTATGTCAATCTATCCTTACCCAGAGGCTTCAATTTTGTAACTGGGCTCTGATACCATATCTCACAACTCCTTTTATCCAAAAATAATAACATAATACTGGTAAAAAAAAAAAAATATTTTATTGTACACAATTTTAATTATGGGTACGAGGGTTGAACCCATCGCCCTCGGCGTACTTTCAAATGTTGGCCATTTGTTGCACTATTCAATCCAATAGACAAGGCGGGTTTCATAAACATAACATTAATTGCTCACCAACCTTGGCGCTTGACATAATCGTATCCAATACGATTTACACTACCGTATCTCTTGGCGGATCCTACCTACTGAATGCTGGTTGCATGAGGGACGGACAGGTGGACCTGCCTTGATACAATCCACCCTTGATCTGGATGTTGAGCTCGAGAGTTGGTAATACCCTTAATTACAGCAGGCAAGTACTCAGCCTCCTCGGGATTATGGTTGTTTTAACGATGGAGATTGAATCCTTCCATCGAACGGTGGTTGTTTCGCGTGCCCACCTTACAAGCAGCATTCTAGGGTTTATGATATTCATTTGACAGAGGGAGGCCGCTTCTTGAGGGCTCTGCTATGCGGCATCCAGACTATGGCGTTTGATTCTCAGGTGTTATCTCGAGTTTTGATGTTAGAGCTTGAACCAGTTCTTTTATTCCTGGAGGCTATGCGGATTTCCCAGTGTTCTATACTAATTACCCCTCATTTCATCAGGTAAATCCATCATTATTTCACTGTTGTTTGCCGATAGAGTTTACAGGTTTTTCGATTCCACTCCTGAACTAATTGTTATTCACATCGGATGGTTGAATAGGGTATGTGGACCTCAGCACGGCGGCAAGGAACTACAGCTCCAATACTGCAGGGTAAATTATTCACCGGTAAGAGCCTAACTTCTGTAGGAGATCTAGCTGTATAATGAGGAGTCGAGTGTGAGGTTTTAATTCTTTCTTCTTCTGTCAGGTGGTTTTCCATTTTTCTCATGGAAGCTTGATTCATTATTTACCTTCCGGGCTAAGGAAGCCTTCCACAGCTCATTGTCATGAGGATCCGTCCTTATGAATACTCCAGGGTTGCCATGATGAGCTCACACCTTGTGAGAGGCTTTCGGGTCTTTATTATTGCATGATGGTTATATTGTAAATGTATAAGCTTCCGGTAGCTAGGTTCTCTCTCGTTTTGTTAAAAGAATTACTTGGCGAGCCACTGGTTTCCTTAACTCACTCCATCTGCGCCTTCCAGAAACATTTTTATTGGATGCATGAATGTTTATATACCCTTTACTCCATACCGTGTGTAGCTCAGCTCTGAGCGGATATTTTGATTTTCTGAGATTTCGTTTATAAATATATATTTCTAAGATTTCGTTTATAAATATATATAACTGTTGCTTCTGTTCTTAATAATCTGCTTGAGATCCATCGAGGGTTTGGTTGTCTATTTACTGGTACTTGGATGTATATTTTCCCAATTTGTCAGTATATATATTTGTATATATTAATGCGGGGCTTTATTTCCAAATGTGCTCGGCGCTCAGGAAAACTCTAGTCATGTTTATTTGCTTCTATACAAATGATAGTGTTTCCATTTCCTTGCTTTATTGTAATATTCTTTTCATGGGTCTGTCCTGAATATTTCCAGTTACATGTTCGCGAAATTTCTTCGAATAAAGCTACTTAACTCTTTAAATTACATAGCTTCTGCATGTTGTTTCTCCTGGGTTCATTGAAATGTTCTCTGAAATGTATACGAGTTTCCAGTTTCGTTTTAAATAAATCTCGACCCTATAACTAAGGGTGTATGCATGCGATTGTCGGTTGTAATGGCTTTTCCTTCACAATACTGTTATATATTTTCGCTATCTTTTTACTATTGCAGAGGAGAAAATAATACCTCGTTTACAGCGTATAATCTCTGATGGATTCCGTTACTGTATGAGGAAATTGTTCACACCCAGAACCTATAAATCTTGTCATTGTTTCTTACTGTTCCGCTCAGGTGTTCTATGGTCATTCTTTTATTTCATTACAGGTGTAAATTAATGAGTCCTTCCATTCTCTTGTACATGGAAATTACCATTCCCCTTCAACATTCTATTCGTCTTCTAAGGGAGGGTTTCGGTATTTAAATGAATTCCTGAAGCCTCCCAGACAGTTCTCTGTTTGAGTTAATTAAATAACTTAAGTTCAGTCGAACTATAAATAAACAATCCTCTGTTCAAGTTAATTAAATAATTTAGTTTCAGTCGAACTATAAGTAAACAGTCCTCTGTTCAAGTCAATTAAATAATTTAGGTTCGGTCGAACTATAATTAAATTCTTTCCATCTCAAACAGAATGTGTTTATTCTCTTGCTAATATACTGGGACTATCGTCAGAGTGTTCTGCTTTTCAATTTACAGTTAACTATTATTTCGAAAAATTATGAAATTTTCTCGGAAATATAAAAACTGTAACTGTACTTACCTGCACTGTCACCCGCACAGTGTCCTATCCTTCTCTAGATTGGAGAAAATTGGTTTTTGTTGCTTGCTTTCCTCCCAACCACGAGATTAGTCAATCCAGACTAATCTCCCCCCAAGCTCATTCGCCAGGCCTCTGCCTTCGGAAAATATAATGCACCACCTGTGCTTGTGCTATCTGGTGCTCACCAGACTTAGCACTATCTCTTTTCTTCTGCGCCTCTCTTTTCCCGTCTGTTCCTTAACAGCCCGGGCCTTTCCTTTTCCCATCTTTTCTATGGGAGGAGGAAAAACAGTTAGGGTTTTGCCCCCTTGCTGATAACTGTTTATTATTATATTATTTTTCTTTTAAAAACGATCTGGCAAGAAAAGAGAATAACCTTCTCATCAAAAGTTACCATATGTAATTAACTCAATCCATATTCAGTTTTGGAATTAATAACACTCCAATCATTTTATAAAGAAAACAATAATCTCTGTTCCACATTTTACCTATAATGGTAAAAACTGAGGATTTATTCACATAAATTATCTGGTCATTACAATTTTTGTATTCATCTTTCTTTCATCTGGTATCAGAGCCAGTTTGGATTTCATTTCAGAAGCCATTGTTGTGTACCTAAAAGTTGTTGTCATGTGAGGTTGAACAGAACTGTTGTGAGACTAAATAGAACTGTTATGCAGTGCAGAGCGCTTGTACATGCAGAGCGCTTGTGACTGAAATCGCTAAAGTTGTTTAATGCTACACTGAATATGTAATTTTTTTGCAACGCTGGATTCTGAGAGTGAAGCATTGTGTAGTGTCTTTCGCTGAGGGTGGTCGAATAGAGCTGCAATATTCTGCTAAAAATTTGTGAGGGTAGTGTGTAGTGTCTGGATGGGGCAGCGTGAAGTTTGAAGGAAAAAGAGAAAAATCTACCATAAGTCGCAACTACCAATGTTGAAAAGTATTTTGTCATGATATTGCCAATTTTTGATTGGGAGTGAATTATTTTTCAAATTCCATGCTTGAAGGCATTTTGAGAACACATTTACATAGCTGAAGGAAGAAATTTATATTAAATCTCTACTTCCCTTGGGATTGGATATATTTATTTTTCCATCTCAGTATTTTTGTCTCACTATGTGTGACTCTGAGACTCTACTTAGCTTATTAACATAAGTGATTAATGAGTTAAAGTTTTTTTTACCATTATTGGATTGAGTAGTAAGGAGTTTTTTTTTTGAGAAATTAAAGTACTTGGTAAACCAAAATGAAATGTCTTCAAATACTAACACTACTCAGTCAATTCCTATTTTAACTGAGAAAAATTATGATTTCTGATTTATTCGAATGAGAACATTGTTGAGTTTTCATGATCTTTGGGGATTTGTTATTGATGGATATCCTGAGCCTTCTAATTAGGGAGCAATGATGACTCGAACATTGTTGAAAGAAAACAGAAAGAATGACAATAAAGCTCTTGGCCTTATTCAACAAAGGTTAGATGAGGTGATACTTTCAAAAGTATCATATGCAAAATATTCCAAGGAGGCATGGGACATCCTTGAATCATGTTATTAGGGTGTAGTGAAAGTAAAGAATGTGAAACTGTAGAATTTGAGAAGAGATTTCGAGAATCTGAAGATGAAAGATAGTGAAACTGTGGATGTGTTTATGACTCAAGTCAAGGGTGTTGTTAATCAATTGCAACAATATGGATAAGACCTCTCAAACAAGAGGGTGATTGAGAAAATCCTTTGAAGTTTGCCAAAGAAATTTGAAGCGATTGCTGTATCCATAGAAGAGTTCAAGGACACAAGTCAAATGCAAATTGAAGAGTTGACTGGTTCGCTGATTGCACATGAATCGAGGATGTCAAGATATGATGATAGCTCATGAGAGAATGCCTTCCAAACATAGGTTCAATTTCATAGAGAAAGAGGGAGAGGAAGATTGAGTAATAGAGGATGAGGCAGCAGAGATCAAAGACGTCCGCAAGATAATTATGATCATGAAGAGAAATCTGAGCAGCATCCTCCTAATTTAAGGAGGAGTTACAATAGAACCTCGCACAGAGGAAGTCAAAGGTATGATATTTCTAAAGTTCAATGTTATTATTGTAAGAGATATGGCCATTTTGCTACTAAGTGTTTGAAGAGGCAGGGAGATGTTCATAAGCAATCTGCACACATCTAAGAGGAATTTGAAAATAGTCAGAAGCTAGTGTTTATGACTTGTAACGTGACTCAAGAATGTTTGAATGGTATTTGGTTTTTAGATAGCAGCTGCAGAAATCACATGACTAGAAACGAAGATTTGTTTTCTAATCTAGACATTGATATTTAGTTTGAAGTCAAGTTGGGTAATGATATTAAGGTATGTGTTAAAGGCAAAGGAATGATTGTTGTTTATAATAGAGATGGTGATAGAAGAACAATTGATGATGTTTACTATGTGCCTAGCTTGAAATGCAATTTATTGAGCATTGAACAATTGATAGAGAAAAATTATAGAGTGTTCTTCAAGAATAATGAGTGTACTATCATTGACAAATATCCAAGTAAGCAGCTGATAGCAAGAGTAGAAATGAAAAAGAATAGGATGTTTCCGCTTATAATGAGAAATGAATTGAATCCACCCTTGAATGCTTACAAAACTAAGAATTTAGACGAGTCATGGTTATGGCATTTAAGATATGGTCATTTATAATTTGGTGGTCTAGATTTACAGATGGTGAAAGGTTCAAAAACCAATGAGCTCATGTGAAAGTTGTATACTTGCAAAACATCATAGACATAAATTTGTTTCTGGAATTTCGTACAGGGCAAGACGTTCGTTGGAGATTGTTCACATGGATTTATGTGGACCAATGCAAACACCTTCTTTGGCTGGTAATGTTTACTTTTTGACTTTTATTGATTACTACAGTAAAAAAACATGGATTTATCTTCTGAAATAGAAATCTAAAGCATTTTCTGTATTTAAAAGATTTAAAGTTATGGTTGAAAAGGAGAGTGGAAACCATATTAAAATTTTGAGATCAGATAGAGGTGGTGAATATATGTTAATAGATTTCATTGAGTTTTGTCAATAACATGGAATCAAGAGGCAGTTTACTGCATGTTATACTCCACAACAAAATGGAATAGCTGAAAGGAAGAATCAAAATATGATGAATATGGCTCAAAGTATGTTGAAGGAGAAGCATCTATCAAATGAATATTGGGGAGAAGTAGTAGCTTGTGATGTTTATATTCTTAACAGAAGTCCAACTAAGAGTGTGAAGGATTGAGTTCCCAGAGAAGCATGGAATGGTAAGAGTTGTCATATATCTCATCGAAGAATTTTTGGTTGCGTTGCTTATGCACATGTTCCTAAAGAATTGAGAAAGAAGTTAGATGATGGAAGTGAGAAATGTATATTTATTGGATACAGTGACAAGTCTAAAGCATATAGACTTTATAATCCCATCACCAAGATATATATTATTAGTAGAGATGTTGAGTTCAAGGAAGAAGAAGCTTGGGATAGAGGGATAGATAAATCTATTGCAGACACAATTGTATTATCTCATGCATATGATAATGAAGATGAGCAAGAAGCACAGGGTGGACAACCAAATCCATATTCACCTGCTCCAAGCACACCAGTAACTCGATCACCAAGAGTTAGTCCATTACAATTCAGAACACTGAGAAATCATGAACATGGCGAACCATCAGGTTATGGTGGACAACAAACAACCAGATTAGAGGTAATTAATGATTCTAATCCTACAATAGCTACATTGAAGAATAGAACTAAAGGTCAGAAGAATATAAGTTTAAAGGAATTCTATGAGCAGAATGATGAAATAGATCAAGTTTCAAATTTTGCATTACTTTCATATGATCCAGTAAATTTTGATGAAGCTGTGAAAGAAAAAGTTTGGATAAAAGCCATGGATGAAGAAATTAATGCCATAGAAAGAAATAATACTTGGGAACTTGTAAATTTGTCTGAAGGTAAAAATACTATAGGTGTTAAATGGATTTACAAAACTAAAGTGAGCGCTGAAGGTGGAATTGAAAAGCATAAAGCAAGACTTGTAGCTTATGGGTTTAGTCAACAACTTGGTATTGATTATAATGAAACTTTTGCACCTTTAGCTAGACTTGACACAGTGAGAATGGTATTAGCTATAGCTGCACAAAATAGATGGAAAATATATCAGATGGATGTTAAGTCTACATTTTTGAATGGTTTTCTAGAAGAATAGGTTTATGTGAAACAACCTCATGGATATGAAATTGATGGCCAAGAAGATAAAGTTTACAAATTAAAGAAAGCATTATATGGATTGAAACAAGCACCCCGAGTATGGTATAGTAGAATTGACGAATATCCGAACAACAATGGATTCATCAGGAGTCCAAGTGAGCCAACTTTGTATACAAAAGTAAATGAGAATGGTAAAATTTTGATTGTGTGCTTGTATGTTGATGATTTGATTTTCACTAGAGATCTCTCAATGAATGATTTTAAGATGAAGATGAAAAGAGAATTTGATATGACTGATTTAGCCCTAATGAAATATTTTCTTGGTATTGAAGTAACTCAATCTGAAGATGGTATTTTCATTTGTCAATCTAAGTATGCAAAGGATATATTGAAAAGGTTTAGGATGCAAAATTGTAAGTCAGTTGTAACCCTAATTGCAATTGGTACAAAACTCAGTAAGGATGATCATGGTTTAGATATTGATCCAACCTTGTTTAAACAATTGGTTGGAAGTCTTATGTATTTGACTGCAACAAGACCCGATATAATGTTTGGTGTAAGTTTAATTTCCAGATTCATGGAGTCTCCGAAGAGTACACATTGGCTAGCTAGAAAAATGATTTTAAAATATGTTGCTAGAACAAGAAATTATGGTATCCTGTATGCATCTGATTTAAATTTTAAACTAATTGGATATACAAATAGTGATTTTGCAGGCAATATTGATGACAGGAAGAGAACATCTAGGTATCAGTGAAGCAATCCATTGTGACTCTATCTTCAGCTGAAGTAGAGTATGTTACAGCCACGACAGCAGCATGCCAAACTGTTTGGATGAAAATAATTTTGAATGAGTTGTTGCATGAACAGAGAGAACCCACTCATATTTTTTGTGACAACAAATCTGCTATTGCATTATCAAGAAATCATGTTTTCCATAAGAAAAGTAAACATATTGATATGAGGTATCATTTCATTCAAGAATTAGTAAGCAATAACGAAATATGTATGGAGTTTTGCAGATTAGAAGACCAGTTTGCAAACATATTTACAAAACCCTTGGGAAATGAACTCTTTGAAACTCACAGGGTAAACATAGGGGTTTGCATCATGTAAGGACATTTTGATGTAATAGCAAAGTTTTGTTTTTTCATTTTTGTGAAATAATTAAGGGGGTTTATGTCATTTTGTACTTACTCCCCCACTCAAGAAAATTAAGGGACCATTCCAGATGTTCCTCTTTCGCCACGCATGGACTGAACCAACGATGAATTTATTTCATCACTGCCACCACTTTGGCTCTTCTTGCTGCCTTGGCTCTTCGTTCTTCCAAAGGTCGGCACTGTCTCACCGCCTGTAGAATGAAAGGGTAGCACTGCCTAGTAAATGAATATTTTAATTGCTGTAACCGACATTAATTTTGGTATAAATACATATGCTTAGCCAAGGAAGAGAATTCACTCTCGGTTTTTGGTTGTGTAATTTCTGGCAAGTGTAGTTGATGTTATCTGAATTTTTGTATTCCTGTTTCTTTCAAGGAGTTGACTAACAAATTTTGTTTGCTGGTTCTTTTCTCAACAGAAGAAATCCTAATAACAACAACCCTTAGGCATATATAGTCTTACTTTTGATCATTTTAGCCAATGATGGATTAGTGGCCATGATTAACGTTCAAAAATTTTGTGCAAAAATGGTTGATTTACATTATAAGTGTTTCACCAAGCGTTTATACTTTCCATAGCAAGTGAACTATTACGCCAATACAACAACTTTAGCTTATGTTAGACCACTTCCTTCGAGGTTTATACTAGACCTCACTTTTCATGCATGTAGAAAACACCAAATTTCATCTATGCAAGCACACAATGGAAAGGACAAATTTCAATTCATGCACCGATTATATTCCAATAAGTTATTATGACCTCTATTGTTGCTCTCTTGCTCTCTTCTTCTTGATCACAGTTTCGTCCCACTTGAGCTTCCATGTGAACTTTCCTTAAAATTAACGATATTGTAAACCTGCTCAAAGATTACTTTAACATCATTGGCAGTGAAGTTGACATCAATGACACAGTGCCAACCTCTTTAAATGGAGCAAAATTTTCATTAGACCAAAACTTGTAGCTCGTAGTCAACAAATGCATCATGCATAGTCGGATTTAAGGATCCATAAGAGGTAGTTAAAGAAAAATTTTCATTACACCAAAACTTATAGCCAGTAGTCAACAAATGCATCATGCATAGTTGGATTTAAGGATCTATAAGAGGTAGTTAAAGCATATTGTGATACAATAGAGAGTGTTGACTTGTGTCTTATAATAATGTACTTGTTACATATGTTTTATGAGGATAGAATTGGTAACTTATGTTTCGATACCAATTTAAATGGAGCATGATTACAATTAGAAATTGTCACAAAAGGTTCAAATAGAAGAAGATAAATTTATTAAATTGGAAAAATTGTAAATATTGGATTTCCATAATCAAGCAGATAATAACTATTATATTAAATTTAAGTTATATATATATATATATATATATATATATATATATATATATTATATATATATAGATATATATATATATATATATATCATTGGACAAAATTCAATCAGACATGTATGTCACATGTTTTCATTTAGTGAATTTCATATCTTCAGGGTTTGACCTATAGGTTTATGACCATGAAATTTTTTTGTACTACCAACCATATTTTTTAATTAATATGGGATTCGAGTACCTTAAACAAGCCTTGTAACAAACTGTTTGCATATTTTCCACTGGGGAGAGATGTTCATGCAACTATAAAGGTCAAATGAGAATACCTTACCATCATGAGAGCATTTTATGTGGTGAATATTGAGTTATTGAATATACATTTGTCATGGTGGACACACTCTTCAACACCCTCCAACCATTCAAAAAACACGCTCTCATGAATCATCGTGAAGAATGTGATGTCAAAAATTTAGGGAGATTGTGAATCGATCGTGCATTGAGGTTATCATTACTCCTGCTTGAGAAAGACTCAATATACCCTGGTACTACCCTTTAATGCCTACTCAATCATCGCATTTATAGTGACAAGACTAAGTGAGGTAACCCAAAGGTGTAATTTTGAGTGAGCCACACAGTGATTCCTACAGAGATATTAAACGTTTCCAAGCCTTGCGTCATTCTCCTCCTCATCGTGTTAATCATTCATGTCATCAAGGTGTGGTTTAGTGCAATCACCCCCATACGAAAAAAATACACTTTGATAATGATGTCTTTCTCCTCTTCATCGTGTTAATCATTCATGTTATCAAGGTGTGGTTTAGTGCAATCACCCCATACGAAAAAAATACACTTTGATAATGATGTCTTTCGAAATAAAATTTCATCCTCTAGCATATCTCTCTAAAAATGACTAATCTTTAATAACCTACATAAAATGTGCAACGTGAATAGTATTTTGTTTAAAAGATTTAAAAACAGTTTTTTGCAATATTTCACCATATTTTAGATTTGATCATTTATTTAATTTTAAAATATTTTTTTGACATAAATAAATTTAAATATTTTTTTTTTATTACTTTAAATCAACACTCATGTAAAATCAACATTCATTGTGTTTAATTAAACCTCCAAAGAATTCTGGATTTCTTTACTTGTACCATTTGTTTTGATGTGAATCTTTTTTTCTCTGTGAAATTGTACATGCAAAAGTTCACATACCAATCTCAAAATTATATATTTCTATATAAATAGTTATAAAATGCAATTCATTAACACACTTAATTTCAAACTTTTTAATTTTTATCATATATGCCTATTAATAAATTATATAATAACATATAAATTATTTTATAAAATATATTCACATTAAATTTTAAAATACATTTAAATCTATATTTTAGATAATAATAACAATATTGATATGAAAATAACGTGAGAGATAATAGTCAACAACAAACCGAAAATCTAAATTTTAACCATAAATATAAAACATATCTTTACAATGTCTAAAGAACGCAATCTTTAAACAAAGAAATATTCAATACATCCTGGGCAACGCTGTTCTAACCTGTGCGAGTAGTGAGTGTGCAGATACCATAAATTTCATAATGAAATTCATATATTCCTTGATATCATATTCTTGAGTTGAGAAAACGAATTTACCATTCAGTGTGGATTTGCTATTTTTTTTTTTTATAGAAAGACAATTTGATTTTTTTTCAATCTTCTCCAAAATATTTACCTAAATCCCCAAAAAGCGGAAAAATCGCTCATCAATATCTATTGAAATTATTGTTCGTAAAAGGAAAATGGACAGTTAACTTAGAGCTTCTTGCCAACCATTATGGTGACTCTAGTCCTTCTTCATGCATGTTCTCTTATAACAAATTCCTATGTAACATAGGAATAAAGTTGCCAATACTTTAGGTCTCTTTGCCAACAAGAGCTACTATAACAAAATACATTGTTGTAAAAAGGAAGCATGCTCTTTATCAAAAGTGAGACAATTCATGATTTTAGAACCAATCAAATAACTATCTAGAAAGAAAATGTGTATTTGTTTGTACCTTTTAAGTGGACATTTAACTTTAGAAATTTGTTTTTCTTCCCCATGTTCCAATGTCGAGCTATATATCCTTAAATTCTTTCAAACAAGAATTTAATGAAAGAATTTAAAATTGGTGAAAATAGAGATGTGAGCTCAATTTCACTACCCTGCAATCTAGGAAAAAATTAGCTTAACATAAACTAGAGAGAAAAGTTTAATAACATGAGATTTTCCATATTATTTGGCATTGTTTATCGTTGAGTTTTGTACTAACCATATTCTTTTCTGGAAACTACAGTCTATATAACAACCCAAAAAATAATGATGGCATTACTCATGTAGCAATCTTGATAGGAGAATTTTCATTAAAAGGGAAATCGGGTGGAGCAACAAGACCAACAGGGCACATGACTCCTATCCCGCCCGCCTTTTTTGGAGAAACATCTATTGTAACATCTTAACAATCCATTCAATAAACCAAAAATCCCACCCCACATTCTGTAGCACCGGATATTGTTAGAGGAATGCCCTTTGGTAGAGAAGTAGCAGATAATGGTGTTGTTACAAGAGAAGCAAGAGAAGTGCAAGGAGAATCTGATACTCTGGGTCGACTCAGTGGTGCACGGGATTCAAGCCAAATCGAAAGAGCTAGGAGCTTTTGACTTACATGATGATTCATTTATGTAGCATACATACGAGTGCTCACATGGTGGTCATCTCCTTGGATGCAGGAAGTGTGGCACAAAAGGTGAATGTTGCGAGGGTGGCAGAGGTGAAGGCCACAAATGCAGAGGAGATGAAGGCAGCAATGATGGGGGAGATGGAGGCATGATTCAATTTTCCTCTACAACTTGTTTCGTACAATATCAAGTAGTCTTCAACAGAATTGTTAATTATGTCACCATACAACAATGAAAATTTCCCTGACTAATCTTAAACTGTAGGAAACAATCGTGGGAAAATTATCAAAAAAAATTGTAGGAGAGAATAAAAATTTATTATACATGATATATTGAATAACAAATATGTCAAATGTCAAGCACAGAGGGGGTGGGTAGCCTAAAAAAGTGCACACACATGTCATTTGGAGAAAAGAAGTGTAGACGGTCAACTGATTAAAAAAGAAGGCCTATCAGCCTAATTAAACAAATGCCTATAGGCATAAGTCAATGAATGCATCACCATATTTAAGGATCCATGAGAGGTGGTTAAACCATGTCACAATACAACTATGAGTGATGACTTTTTTTGTGTAACATGAATAATTGAATAGAGTATTCGATTAGTGATTCAGATTTTTTCAATCACTATCTCTCTCAGATATGAATTTTTTTTAGATACAAAAACACAATAATTTCTTCACACACACCATTCTATAGCAAAAGAAATATGTGAAATTTTAATTTCACTCAAGCTTACAATAATATGAGGTACATACTCCCACATAGTAGCATGGACTATGCAGTTACATTGCATAAGGAAGATGTTGGAATGTATTGAGGCCATACTCCTTCATAGGTTTTATACCATAGGTTTTTCTGACAAATTAGGCACCATGAAATAAGAGTTTTACAAATTCTACATAACATATTACTGGATGTCAAATACAAAAAGAACAAGGGGCCATAAGTCACTTTCGGATATTTTGTGCCACTAACACAACAAAAATTTCTCTAAAATTCCACTTCCTTCAAATGGGAAAGTCAATAAAAGTCCCTCTCTATATTGAGAGTTATGAAGGGCTCGCTAAGCACACTTCAGTATGCCCTGAGGAGTATAGAAATAAGTTGAGAAATATATAGTGAAGGACAACCTATGCTAGACAAAATAATAGTTAGAGGCAAGCAGCACAACCTCTCCAAAACTTTTTGGGTTTTCCATAGCTTCGTTCATACCTGGAAATAATTTTCGAATAAGATAGTAAGTACAAGTATTTCGAGGGGTGAAAATAACTAGGAAAAGGAAACAAAACTATGTTATTACCAAATAGTAACCAATTATCTGTAGTTAGGGTGACTTTGAATATTCTCCTTCTACACATTACCATAAGATTTCCATTAGCATCGAAAGAATAGACAAGGGTACACATTGTTAAACAAAAAACCTAAAATAACATCTATTTGGGAAGAACATATGGTAGGATAATGTAAACCAAGCCATCATGGAAACCATTCTAAGACTTAACACGAAGGCAAGGATCAATTTTTCCCAACCCTAAATAACGAGTTGGGGAAAATTACAGAAAGAAAAAAACAAACCTCTAGTGGAAATTACCCAAAATTCATTAAAAAAAAGAATGTGAAAGAACCCTCAAAAACAAATTTACCTCGTCACTGTCGAGTGAGGACTGTGGAAAATAAAGCCTACATAACTCTACATTTCAAATAATGAACATGTTAAGTAGTGATTCCAACGAAATCTAGGCAAGCCCAATATCGAATAGTGAAATCAACATCAAAGATAATATAACACCACTCCGTTGTATGTAACACTTTGTTGCTAATATACTAGACCTGAGCTAAGACTGAATTCTAATAAAAATGCTAGGTCTAAGGTGTAACAATGAAAGTAAGTACTTTGTTATTAAATAAATAAAGGCAATTTAATCGCTTGGAAAATGAGACACCAAGAGATGATATTATTTCCAAATGGAATCCCATTGTTGATGAAATGGATAATTCTTTCACAATAATACTTCTAGATCATATTGAGGTGATCTTCTACCGAAGAAAAATTGAATCAGAATGGCGATTTCTCAGGCAGCTAGGGTTTTCGAAGAACAGGTTGCCGCCGCAGGCCAAAGAGACCAGCAATGCGCCGATCCGAAGGGATGCCTGGTCGAGGGACGTGCCGCACAGGATCTCGTCCTTTGGATTAGACCCGGAACTGAATACGGAAAACAGCAAAAAGATCTGGAACAGTGCAAGCAAAAACAGGCTTTTAACTGCCCTTTCTCGGCACTGGTTGTCTCTTTCATAAAGGAACTGGACGCGTATCATCATTGTTCTGGGTTGCTTACACCAATCGGATGCGCGGGGTATGGCCTCTCCACTCGGACTTGGCCCGGATCTCCCATCAATAAGCAGACTCAAGATCTGGAACAATATAATCAGAGAATGGAATCTTATATCCGATTTTTGGTACAGGATGCATCACCCAGGACAGATCTGGGTTCACTCTATCAATACCCTTGGCAATCTGTATCAATGGAGATGGCCATATGCGACGGTGCCAAACAGGGTAAGGGTAACCTAATCTGGGGCGATCCCAGGACAACTTGCCTCCGATCAGATCAGCATACCCATCATGCTCAGAACATGCTCCAAGATAAAGAACACAGGAGCGATCCACTGCGCAGAGGTATAGATCTAGCACAACAAAGGTTCCACAGCACCGATCTATCCCATACAAATGCAGATCTGATTCAGATCTTCGTCAAATCGCTTGAAGGAAAGCACTACTGCATGCGACTCAGGAAGGCAACAAGCATCCAGGAGTTAAAAAAGGAAATACAGGGCCGCCATGGAATACTAGAACGCTTACAAAACCTCATTTATTCAGGTTTCGATCTGCAAGACAACAAAACCCTGCAGCATTATGGTATAGCAAATGATTCAACCATATATCTAACCCTCCGTCTGCGTGGCGGAAGCCCTGGAACCAGCTCTAAAAACACAGGATCCTTTCGGGACGCAGTAAAAGGAAAGGAAGAAAAAAGGGGAAGCAAAGCAGCACCAGCTTCAGAACTGCCAGGTCCCTACATCGTCGAGCAAAAACCAGAATCACCAACTCTACAGGTATCTATACCAGAGGTAATTAACCTATATACTGATTTATCAAATACTGCAGTCATATGCAGATTCAATGGATTTTGGCCAAAATCAGATGCCCTGCATCAATGGATCTACACAACATGGTCACCTAACTGCGAAATTTACCTCTTCCCTAAGGGGTTTTTCATAGTTAGGTTTGATACAGAACAAGAAAGAGACAGTATTATCAAACAGGGGCCATGGTTCTGGGGCAATGCTGGCCTCTTTACTACCCCCTGGTTCCCGGGATTTGATGCTAATACAATGATAGTCTCAACCATGCCTGTATGGGTGAGGCTTCACGGGCTCCCATTGCACTTCTGGCATCATGAAGTGCTAATCGCCATTGGGAATTCTCTAGGGAAATTTCTAAAAAAGGATGAAGACAGAGCAGCCAGGGGAATCTTCACATTTGCCAGAATATGTGTAGAAGTGGATCTGAGTCAGGGGCTACCAGACCACATCACGCTAATCTTCAACAATACCCAATGGAAACAACAGCTCGACTACGAAAACACAGCATTCCGATGCAGGAACTGTTTGCAGACTGGGCATCTCCAAAATGGATGTCCAACAGCTCAAAAGGACTCTAGGAATATTAAGAAACAAAAACAAAAACCCAAAGGTTGGCAACACACAGAGCCATTGGAAGAAGAGGACATCAAGGAGGACCCACCAGAGAACCACATGGAACCAGAACCACAAAAGGGACAGAATCAATCTCAGGAAGCAAAAAACCTTTCTACTCATTCGGGGCTGATTATTACAGATCTACATCAAGAGCTGCAAATGGAAGTTAGTGGCATAAAGAGAACCCATAGCTCGGAGGGCTCAGAATCAGACAAAGAACAACAAATGAACACCATGGAAAACCAGCTGGCTACAACTACACCCACAGTCGATTCGGGAGGATGGCGCCGGGTAGAGAAGAAGAAAGGAAGAAAAGAATAAGCTTGATGGAACTTTTTTTATTTTTTACTCTTTTTGTTATTCTGTTGAACCTGTTCTTACAGGATTTTTTCACCTGCTATTCAGTGCTATTTTCTTTTGTTATGCTGCCTGTTATTACAGGATTGACCGATACAGTAATGCCATGGGCATCTGCTTATGTAATTTTCAAAACTATAATGAAAGTTACTGATTTTTCCAGTGGAAAAAAAATAATTTTAATTCATGTTATTAGTATATTGTTTGTTTGTTTTCTGTTTTACTATTTTGTAACACTATTTTGTAACTCTATTACATTAAACATTATCATTATTTAATTCATGTTATTACTATATTAATAATTTTAATTCATGTTATTACTATCTTGTTTGTTTGTTTTATGTTTTTGTAACAGTACTATACCAATCATTATCTTTATTTAATTCATGTTATTACTATATTAATAATTTTAATTAATGTTCTTACTATATTGTGTTTTTGTTTTAT
>APFE030229005.1:69928-99564 GCA_000404065.3 Pinus taeda
CCAACTTCCTTTGTCTTGCATCTCCTTCATCTCTTCTGGTTCTTGGGACATTGGTGTCTTAGCTTCGCGATCTATAATAACATATAAATTATTTTATAAAATATATTCACATTAAATTTTAAAATACATTTAAATCTATATTTTAGATAATAATAACAATATTGATATGAAAATAACGTGAGAGATAATAGTCAACAACAAACCGAAAATCTAAATTTTAACCATAAATATAAAACATATCTTTACAATGTCTAAAGAACGCAATCTTTAAACAAAGAAATATTCAATACATCCTGGGCAACGCTGTTCTAACCTGTGCGAGTAGTGAGTGTGCAGATACCATAAATTTCATAATGAAATTCATATATTCCTTGATATCATATTCTTGAGTTGAGAAAACGAATTTACCATTCAGTGTGGATTTGCTATTTTTTTTTTTTATAGAAAGACAATTTGATTTTTTTTCAATCTTCTCCAAAATATTTACCTAAATCCCCAAAAAGCGGAAAAATCGCTCATCAATATCTATTGAAATTATTGTTCGTAAAAGGAAAATGGACAGTTAACTTAGAGCTTCTTGCCAACCATTATGGTGACTCTAGTCCTTCTTCATGCATGTTCTCTTATAACAAATTCCTATGTAACATAGGAATAAAGTTGCCAATACTTTAGGTCTCTTTGCCAACAAGAGCTACTATAACAAAATACATTGTTGTAAAAAGGAAGCATGCTCTTTATCAAAAGTGAGACAATTCATGATTTTAGAACCAATCAAATAACTATCTAGAAAGAAAATGTGTATTTGTTTGTACCTTTTAAGTGGACATTTAACTTTAGAAATTTGTTTTTCTTCCCCATGTTCCAATGTCGAGCTATATATCCTTAAATTCTTTCAAACAAGAATTTAATGAAAGAATTTAAAATTGGTGAAAATAGAGATGTGAGCTCAACTTCACTACTACACACCTAAAATCTTAGAAATACAACATTTCCTATAGCCTCGAATTTATTGGCCTCATAAGTTATATTTTTACCTATAAGGAGTACAATAAAGTAAATAAGTAGAGCTGCACTACACTATTAGATTGATAAAAGAAAAAATTTAGGTTAAATTTTTTGTGTCTTGTGGGCATATTTAAAGTATTAGAGCATAAATGTAAAATATGAAAATGTATCGTAGAATTTTGAATGTTCCGAGACAATTAACACTTAGACAATCAATTTCACTACCCTGCAATCTAGGAAAAAATTAGCTTAACATAAACTAGAGAGAAAAGTTTAATAACATGAGATTTTCCATATTATTTGGCATTGTTTATCGTTGAGTTTTGTACTAACCATATTCTTTTCTGGAAACTACAGTCTATATAACAACCCAAAAAATAATGATGGCATTACTCATGTAGCAATCTTGATAGGAGAATTTTCATTAAAAGGGAAATCGGGTGGAGCAACAAGACCAACAGGGCACATGACTCCTATCCCGCCCGCCTTTTTTGGAGAAACATCTATTGTAACATCTTAACAATCCATTCAATAAACCAAAAATCCCACCCCACATTCTGTAGCACCGGATATTGTTAGAGGAATGCCCTTTGGTAGAGAAGTAGCAGATAATGGTGTTGTTACAAGAGAAGCAAGAGAAGTGCAAGGAGAATCTGATACTCTGGGTCGACTCAGTGGTGCACGGGATTCAAGCCAAATCGAAAGAGCTAGGAGCTTTTGACTTACATGATGATTCATTTATGTAGCATACATACGAGTGCTCACATGGTGGTCATCTCCTTGGATGCAGGAAGTGTGGCACAAAAGGTGAATGTTGCGAGGGTGGCAGAGGTGAAGGCCACAAATGCAGAGGAGATGAAGGCAGCAATGATGGGGGAGATGGAGGCATGATTCAATTTTCCTCTACAACTTGTTTCGTACAATATCAAGTAGTCTTCAACAGAATTGTTAATTATGTCACCATACAACAATGAAAATTTCCCTGACTAATCTTAAACTGTAGGAAACAATCGTGGGAAAATTATCAAAAAAAATTGTAGGAGAGAATAAAAATTTATTATACATGATATATTGAATAACAAATATGTCAAATGTCAAGCACAGAGGGGGTGGGTAGCCTAAAAAAGTGCACACACATGTCATTTGGAGAAAAGAAGTGTAGACGGTCAACTGATTAAAAAAGAAGGCCTATCAGCCTAATTAAACAAATGCCTATAGGCATAAGTCAATGAATGCATCACCATATTTAAGGATCCATGAGAGGTGGTTAAACCATGTCACAATACAACTATGAGTGATGACTTTTTTTGTGTAACATGAATAATTGAATAGAGTATTCGATTAGTGATTCAGATTTTTTCAATCACTATCTCTCTCAGATATGAATTTTTTTTAGATACAAAAACACAATAATTTCTTCACACACACCATTCTATAGCAAAAGAAATATGTGAAATTTTAATTTCACTCAAGCTTACAATAATATGAGGTACATACTCCCACATAGTAGCATGGACTATGCAGTTACATTGCATAAGGAAGATGTTGGAATGTATTGAGGCCATACTCCTTCATAGGTTTTATACCATAGGTTTTTCTGACAAATTAGGCACCATGAAATAAGAGTTTTACAAATTCTACATAACATATTACTGGATGTCAAATACAAAAAGAACAAGGGGCCATAAGTCACTTTCGGATATTTTGTGCCACTAACACAACAAAAATTTCTCTAAAATTCCACTTCCTTCAAATGGGAAAGTCAATAAAAGTCCCTCTCTATATTGAGAGTTATGAAGGGCTCGCTAAGCACACTTCAGTATGCCCTGAGGAGTATAGAAATAAGTTGAGAAATATATAGTGAAGGACAACCTATGCTAGACAAAATAATAGTTAGAGGCAAGCAGCACAACCTCTCCAAAACTTTTTGGGTTTTCCATAGCTTCGTTCATACCTGGAAATAATTTTCGAATAAGATAGTAAGTACAAGTATTTCGAGGGGTGAAAATAACTAGGAAAAGGAAACAAAACTATGTTATTACCAAATAGTAACCAATTATCTGTAGTTAGGGTGACTTTGAATATTCTCCTTCTACACATTACCATAAGATTTCCATTAGCATCGAAAGAATAGACAAGGGTACACATTGTTAAACAAAAAACCTAAAATAACATCTATTTGGGAAGAACATATGGTAGGATAATGTAAACCAAGCCATCATGGAAACCATTCTAAGACTTAACACGAAGGCAAGGATCAATTTTTCCCAACCCTAAATAACGAGTTGGGGAAAATTACAGAAAGAAAAAAACAAACCTCTAGTGGAAATTACCCAAAATTCATTAAAAAAAAGAATGTGAAAGAACCCTCAAAAACAAATTTACCTCGTCACTGTCGAGTGAGGACTGTGGAAAATAAAGCCTACATAACTCTACATTTCAAATAATGAACATGTTAAGTAGTGATTCCAACGAAATCTAGGCAAGCCCAATATCGAATAGTGAAATCAACATCAAAGATAATATAACACCACTCCGTTGTATGTAACACTTTGTTGCTAATATACTAGACCTGAGCTAAGACTGAATTCTAATAAAAATGCTAGGTCTAAGGTGTAACAATGAAAGTAAGTACTTTGTTATTAAATAAATAAAGGCAATTTAATCGCTTGGAAAATGAGACACCAAGAGATGATATTATTTCCAAATGGAATCCCATTGTTGATGAAATGGATAATTCTTTCACAATAATACTTCTAGATCATATTCTAGATAAGCTTAGTGAAATGGGAGATAAATATCCATTAAGTTTCTTAGCTTGAGAAATATGCTAAGTTTAACAAAAACACAAAATCCTTGCAAGAGAGAAAGGAAAGCTTTTATAGGAAAAACCTTACAGAAGAGAAAGGTAAGAAAGGAAAGCATAAAAGACTTACAGGAGAGAAATGTAAGATGTTATGGGGAAAGCCTTGTGGGTGACAAAACTGAGATTTTATGGGAAAATCCTAAGTAGGTGGATAAAAAGATCCCCAAAAGGTGGGACAATGCTAAAGGAAACCATATCATGAAAGAGGGCAATAAATACCCATTGAAGGGATCAACAAGGGTAGTTGATCCATGGCAAGAACTCTCGGGTCAGGGGTGAACTGGAGGAAGTTAGTTCTAGGTTGTGTGGAGGTGCTCAATTTTCCAAGTGACATTGTTTTAGCTACTATGGTTCGATTCAATTCCATGGGATGTTTTGTATGTTGGCTCCTTACTCTACGTTGTCAAGTCTCTAAGCATATGAGTATAATTCCATGTGTTATCCTTGTTTATAATATGATTAAATACTCATGTATGTGACAACTACTGAAGATAAATTTAATCGAAGTAAAATGATACTGATTGGAGCATAGAAGGTGGTTGTTAATATTGGGTCAAGGAGGTATGTCACAAATGGCATCAGAGTTCTAAGTTCAAATATTGCGGCCTAAGGGCCAACCCACCTCTGTAGGATATGTAATAGTTTATAAATTGTGTTTCATAACAACTGACGAATTCATGGTTATAGGTCAATGTAGTCTGTATTACATTAGAATATATCTGAATCTAATATTTTGACATCCAAGGAATAGGTCATCAATGCATCCACCTTAGTATTTACAAGGAAAAGTGAACATTTCTCACACTTTTCCAACAAATTATTCCTTTACTTTCATTTAAACCTTTTGATTTGATTGAAATTGCCAAAAGGCTTACGGTTGATTTCAATGATGTAAGCAAGGTCTTGTCACTAGTGCATTTGTATTCATTTTGAATAAATAGTAATTTTAAGAATCCCTTCCCTAAGATCATAGTTAATGCCTTATTGTGTCCATAAAGAAGAAAAATAGAGATACTATCACTGACATAAATTCATTATTGACTAATATGATTTTCACTAGATATTCTGGTCAAATCTTTTGACTCCTCTCATGTTGGCGTTGTTGGATCCACAAACATTTAGGGGATCACCTTGGTATGAAGTCCCAACTCGACCTCAAACCGTTTGGTGTGGGAGTCCCAAGTCCCATCTCATATGATGGCCTGGTTGTCATTTCCTTAAGGATTTGCGTCAAATCTTACTTGTTAGCACAGGAGAGTGGTTTGCTTTGACTTAGAGAAGTGATGCTCACGTGCCTAGTGATTGCAAGTGTTCTTGTGTCAATGGTTCTTTCAATCTGGAGGGAGAGGGTGAGATTGAGTCCCAAGTTGGTTGGGATGAAGTCCCAACTTGGCTAGGAGCACAGAACACAACGAGATGTGCACAACTTTTGAACGAGCATTCCTGGAGGGTATCCACTATGGGAAAGACAATGTTCACAACATATACAAAACATTCCATTAACATATTATTTATTACAACAAGTGAAATATTTTAGGTGTTCAACACAGGTTAAAGCAACATGCATTACAAGTGTTCAAGATTAGTCTTACGACAGTTACCATGCATGTCTGAAAATGTGTTAGCATGTTTGTAGGCTTATGAATTAAGTGAAGTTTGAAGACCCATCGTTACACCATACATCACTAACCCCTAGCACGGGGCATTGGAGCCACTACTTACTCCTCAATGAAATGATTATAGACTCCCTTGGCTATGCGGGAGGAGATGAGCTAAAAATTCCTCTCATGTACAAATGATGACATATTTATAGCCAAGAGTGAAGCTAACCCTTGTGGTTGTTCGACTACCCTTGTGACTATTTCAATTCCATGACTTTTTGACTTTATATGACTCTTTGTACAACAAGCGAGTCTCCTGGACTTCAACGTTACATTACATTGATTTGAAAACATGGCCCACAGTGGAGATGTGGGCAACATGACTCATGACATGACTTGACATGACAGTGCTAGTACATTCGTGCTGCTGCTGGAGTGCATATCGAATTGCAGTGCTGCTGGGTGATGGGTGTCTTCATGGTGTACCACAGTGTCATCTCTGCATGGAAAAGTGCATGGAGTTTTCGATGGTTATTAGTTTGCTTGATGTTGCTTTGGCGCATTTCTCCTAGCTTGTATGTTCGAAGGCTTGACAAGCTCATATGTTTGCAAAAGGTGCATGTTCATTTGTTCATCTATCCGTGAGCACATCTTGCATGTTTTCTCATTCATCCATCCATGATCACATCTTTGCATCATCATCCATTCATGAGCACATCTCTTCTCATGCATCATTTGTTCGACCATTGGTGAACCTGTCCTTCTAGATGTGTTCCATCCATTCAGCCCCTTCGTCATGGTGCCATGCTTGTTAGTGTACGTGTGCCTATAGTCACTCATGACAAGATGACATCAAACCAAAAAACCTCCTAGTCTACCAAGACGCATGATCATTCTGGATGCAGGCGACTGGGAGAGGTAGCAAGGTTGCAGGGGGGATGATGGCTTCAGGCACTGCTGATGAAAACTGCACAAGAGTTACTATTTGATGAAGATGGCCAACCAAATTCGACAATGACTGTCCATGAAGTCTAGCTTAGCTAGAATGCAAAACTGTGAAAATTTTGGGAGGCACAGATTGGGTTGCATAGAGGATCAACAGTCAAGAATTGCACAGTTTTTTGGAGGAACTGCCCGGAAGACTGGTAGCCAAAACTATGCAATTCCCAGAGGGATATCGCAGTTAGCTGCTTGGCCACTGGCACTAGAAATTGCACAATTCCCAAGGGGAAATAACAATTAGATGCTCAAATCTTGACAGTAGAAACTACACAATTCCTAGACGGAATTGGCAGTTTGTTGCTAGGAGATGGTGGCGAGGAAAACTACACTAAGTGTGGGAGGCTAGCCTGTTGATCATATTTCTGGAATTTTTGTGCTTAGTGAACTTTTGGGTAGCAGAAAGCCTGCTCATGAAAACTACATAATTTCCTGGACGAGCCACTGGTCGACTGTTCGGAGGATTCACTGGGAAAACTACACAATTTTATGAGGGAGACAAAGAGGGGCACTTGGTGTGTATCCAACTTGTTTGCGAAATTTTCTTAGTCAGCAGAGTGGGCAAGGCCAACAACCTCTACACAATTTTTGAGGGGATTTAGTTCCGGGGTGGATGTCAGGTCTAGCTCTTCGCGTGGCCAGCATGGAAGGTCATTGGATCATTTGTAATCAGCACAACTTGGAAAGTCTTAACTAGTACTTCTGTGTTGTTCTATGTGACAGTCGATCAAGTTGATGGCAGGATGAAGGTTCAGCTGTCAGAGGGGAGTCCAGTCATCAAAACTTTATCAAAACGACTAAGTGTTTGTACAATCAAAATATGCATAGATGATCATGCAAACACACACTCACATCAACTTCACGACGAGATGACTCAAACCATCCAGACAAACATGTTCAACATGACTGATCGATGGTGCAAGCGATAAGTGTGACACTCGTGATTGATTGTTAATTGACCATGATGATGCTCATGTGACAGTGAATGTGACTCCGTCTATGAGTGGGACAAATGGTTTCGTAATGAACATAACAAGTACACCTGAAGTGAAGACTTTAAGCATAACTAGAGCATGGTAACATGCATGACTTAAATACCAACATGCAAAAACTTGGATGAATTAAACAATCAAGGTGGATGCAAACAATCCCAGGGGCTCATGGAGTGAACCTAAGGGTGTGTATTCATCAAGGTAAGCTCTCAAGAGAGGCTCTAAAATTGAGTTCAGGCCAAATTTTTGGAGGGTGGTTGTAGCCACTAAAACACTTGGCGACACACTAGTAGAATCTAGCTTCCCTGTTTTGGTTCACTCATAGCACCAAGCCTTGGTCTCTTGAGGAGTATTGAATCATTATGTAGGTTACTTTGGCTTCCGCACTTACCACACAGATATACATGGTTCACCCCTTGCCAACTCAATCAAAATTTTAGCTTAGATCTCAGTGTTTTGAATCCGTGAAGGGTAGTTTAGCTCGTGAGTTGAATATTTTCAGAGTATATCTTTTTATCTTTGATATTGCTCCGCTGCTAGTAGGCCTGGAAAGTACCCCAGTGGAGCTGCATGCTTCACCTCTCTGCGCAGGAAGCCTTTCTCTTCTTTTTCCTTTGTATTTTTCAAGTGGACTGTGCATAGACACTTATTTATTTTTGGGGCGGAAGAGGGATCCCAAATTATTGAGAGCAGAAGAGGTTGTTCCTTCAGAGAAGAATGTAAGACCTCTGACATAGGTTTTCCCATTTGGATTTCCCCTTCTCCGTTTCTACTAGTTGGATGAGCTTGAACACATAGAGTAGAAGGCTAAGTATAGGCATGAGGCTTCCCAGTGTAGACATAGGTTCATGATTGGACCAAAAATACCCTTGTAGATAGTTCGTATTTTCCGTCAAGACTTCGTCGGCCAAAGGTTATAACCAAGCACATGGAAGACAAATAAAAGACTGGCCAAGCGTTGTGGTGTCACAAGTCTCTTCAAATTTTAGCCACATACTCTATTCAAAAACCAAAACATAGTAGTTGGCAACACTTATTTTCAAAAAAGTATATAGTAATATACCAAGCAAACAAAAAAAATGTAAAAGAAAATTGTAATCAAAACAAACAAAGTAAAAACAAAGATAATAATAAAATCAAACAAGATGAAAACAAGTACCAAGTAGACTATATACATGGCACGAGCGCAACTCGGCCTACTGAAGCTGATGCTCAAGATCTTGGTAGTTCATAGGAAGGTTGTCAATCCTCCCATCAAGTGATTGCAAATGGTGCGTGTGTTGGCCAAGATTCTCGTGGACCAGTGTAAGTCCATTGGGCTTCGCTACCAGAACCTAATGGCATTTGAAAAGACCTTTAAGTGAAGAAAACAACACTTCTTTAAGTACTCCATGTAACATAGGATTAGATGATGGCATAGAGTAGTCGTTTCTATTCTAGGAATAGTTCAAGTTTCTCAAATCAATGCATAAGAGGATTTTTCCGGACTTCTAACATGAAAAATTTAAATTAGAAAACCAAATATGATCACCAATTTTGCAAGTAATCCAATCATCCAAAATGTTAGTCAATTTTATTTTTTTTGTGTAAGGAGTTCACACAACATATGTGTTTTACTTAGTATGTTCTGCAATGGCTTGTCTCCTCCTTTAAATGGCATCCTGTGTTGAATTGCTCACATGTAGTGTGTACTCAAGTCATCATCTGCTCATGTAGACTCATCCTAGTACGATTTGGTCAAGCATTCAAATATTTGTCCTTGTTGTGGTGTGTAGCTTGGACTAAGATTGGCTATCTTTGGATCGTGATAGGTTCCCAGGTTGCTCTGTGCGTTCATAGTGGTGGACCATTGGTTCTGCTATTTCTTGGCCCTTGACATAAATTCTACAAACCATAGAGCTTGTTGAGGGAGTCCCCACCCTCGAGGATGAGTTTGTATTTCCTGCCCTCAGCTTCAGTTTCCAGGAGCTGCTCATTCTTACCTTCATTAATTTTATTTCCTTGAAAGTGTCAACACAATTCTCGGGGTAGAGTATCAGTTTCAGTAAGGTTGCGTTGAGTCTGATGGTCTTGTGTGAGCTCAACACGAGTGCTTCATACTCAACATCGTTGTTTATGCACTAGAAATTTAAGTAGCTTGAAATCATGCATTTTCTATTGTTTTAGGTGACTGAGATACACCCGGTCCTTGAGCCACCAAGTGTCTTTCACTCGTCAAAATCCATGGCCCACGATTTGTCTATACATGGAAGGTTTGGAATGCTAGTACTGTTGCTACCACTATTTCTACAGCTACTGCTACTATTGGTACAATACACTGTACATGCTTCATTAGCATCAGTTGGGCAAGGAAGTAGTCCAGACTGCATGTTTGATGGGACTAGAGCTGGTCATGTAGGATAACACTCTAATGTTGTTTCCAGGAGGCAGTTTCCAAACATGAGTTATGCGAAGGCCAACAGTTCGTTCTTTCCATTAAGGGGAGTGGCATTGTCTTTCATATACCTCTTGGATAAAACATGGATTTGGTTGCATTTTCCATTGTACAGAAGCCACAGGTGAGACCAGCTTGTAGCAAAATATCCATCTAGCTTGTTGGATGAGTCTCTATAGAGGAGTAGACCATATGCTTCCATTATGTCCAAAACAACTATGATGATGCATTGGTGGACTCAACTGTCATGAGATAGTCGTATGATCACGTCTCATAGTTCACCAATGGCTAGTAGTGATGTTCGATCAAGTTGGATGATTCGTGTGGATGTCTCACTATATTGTACATTGATTGTCTGAGAAACGGAGAGAAACATCACGTTGGCTTTCGCACCAAAATCAACCAAGTAGTTGTGAACATTGTTGTTAAAAATTTCAAAAGAAAGTAGGAATGGATGGCAACTTGAGTTTGCTTCTTCAATCTAGAGTGTGTTGAGCACAGCGGAAAGTGATCTGGGAGGTGTGCGTGCTCCTTTGCTAGTAGAGGTCACACTATCCAATGATGTCCAACCCATTTCATATAGCATGATATCTCACTGACTCTGTAACTTAGCTGACTTGAACAAACTGATGTTTGCTCAAGTTTTCTTCATGCAATCAACAATTTTGTAGTCTAGAGGTAGTAGAGAAACTGAGGTGTCCAGGGTGGAACAAATGTTCGTGTTGTCCAACGGAGTGTTTCGCAACTTGCTGCTCATGGATGTATTATTTTCTACCATTGTCTTCCTAGAATTTCTTTGTGTTTTTTGGTTTGGGGTTGTTGATGGATCGACCTTTCTCATCATCAGTATCATATTCTCTTGCATTTCCCCAAGTGTAGGGTGAGCCCATTTACTCCCAAGATTGTAACGATCATTTTTCTTTTGGGGTTGCTTCTTGGTGTTCATCTTCGAAATTACTTACAAGAACTGATATGCATTCACCACATGCCCAGAACTTGATGCTTCATTAGGTGCAACCTCTTTGTCTTTATCAGTGTCTTCTGACTGCTCCTATAGATTTCTTTCTGCCTTGAGTGTATGACTGCAGAAAGTGCTTATGACTCGCTTCCAGTCTAAGCAACAGTTCTCGGGATGATTTTCTTCATGGAAAGAACAAAACTTAGGATCTTTGTACTGTTTGAGCTTGAACACAGGCTTCTGCATATTTTTTGAAGCAAACATGTTGCTGCTTGATGAGTTTCTTGCCTGTCTCTGTCTGGACAGATGGCTTCAAGTAAATGTGTATGTTTTACATCATTTGAGCTCAGACACTTCCGTAGTAAACTTCTTGACAAGGCGAGCGAGGGTCTCAATATTGATTACTTCCTTGTATCTACCCTTGCTCTCCATTACTTGGGGCTTCCTACTCACATCTTTCGATTCTTTTGTTGATTTGTCATCCTTGATGACTCCAATTGCACACAGGTCTTTCTTAACAACAATAGCCTCTTCACAATTGTTGGTTTCACAACTCGCTTGACGAACTGCGCAATGTTGGTTGGTAGTGTAGACGTGTAGTAATCAATGGTCATGGATTCATGAGGTTTAGTGTTCACTACGAACCGATTCAATATGCATGTAAACATCTGATTGAATTATTTTACTTTTTCCTTTCCCTCCATCTTGAGGTTTCGCAATTCTTTGAGTAGCATGGTTGCAGTCTTGTCATTAGAAAACTTTTCAAGGAACATGCGTTTGAATGCACCCCATTTCTATATAGAATTTGGTGGAAGGCTGTGATACCATGCAGTTGCACAACTATCCAAGGTACATGGGAACAATATACATGCTACGTTGTCATATCGTACCTCAAGGGTCTATAGTTGTAGGTAGAAGTTGTCCAAGTGGTCCTCTACCTTCACCATGCTGTCGAGGTTGAACTTGATGTTCATTCTCTCCGCTCACTTTGACATCTCGTGTAGAACACCAAGTAGAGACAATGGTCCCTAAGCATCCATTCAATGTTTAGGTCAGCCATCTCCTCTTCTTCTTCATCCTCCTCCTCTCTTTTACAGTCTCATGGTTCTAGCTATGAGTTCATTGGTTCGTCTCCACCCCTGCCTCCTCTGCTGCCTTCTCCTCCCCATCCTATACCGGAGTTCTATGCTGAGATGAAAATACTATCTTATTCACCTTGCTAGAAGATTGGAGGTTATTCTCTGTCTTCAATATCTTTTGCCAGACCTTCAAGTGTGGTAAGGACTGCTTCTTCCATCGATGATACAACAACTCCTGTGAGACTGGCTTTTGGCTTCCTTGATGTGTATGGAAGATGTTATATGCCTAGGATCAGTTCGACTGCTTTCATGAATAGGCGAGTGACGAGACAGACAGAGTAAAGTTGATGATACAGAATCTCATGTTCAATCCTAGGAGGTGAGCAGTAACCAACTGCAGAGTCGCATGTAGGTGAGAGGGAGTGCGAGTTACTACCTTGACCAAAATATTGATGAATGAGTGTGAGGGGATATTCAACATATACAACTAGCTTCCCTCATTCTAGCACCAAAAATGTTGATGGTGCTAGATCTACCAACATTCAGGGGATCACCCTGATATGAATTCCCAACTAGACCTCACAGTGTTTGGTGTCAGAGTCCCATCTAGTATGATGGCTCGGTTTCCATTGTCTGAGGATTTTCCTCAACTCTTGCTTGTCGGCACAAGATACTGGTCTACTTTGTCTTCGAGAAGTGAGGTTCGCGTGCCTGGTGATTGCAAGTGTAATTTTGTTAATGGTTCTTTCATTGTAGAGGGAGAGGGTGAGAGTGAGTCCCATGTCTTTTGGGATAAAGTCCCAACTCAGCTAGGAGCATACAACAAAATAGGACGTGCACATCTTCTGAAGGAGCAGTCCAAACGAATGAGGGAGTCACAACACATAATGTAAGATAACACATACAATGCTCAAAGGAAGAGTTAACACGAGTGAAACGATTGTTACATTAATTTTTATGTGAAAGGTTTGTCTAATGTCTGGGAGGGTAACCACCATGGGAAAAAAAATGCTAAAAAAATATATGACACATTTACATTAACATATTATGTATTACAACAAGTGAAATAGTTCAAGTGTTCAAAAAAGTTTAAAATAGCATGCATTACAAGTGTTCAAGATTAGTCTTACCACATTTACAATACATGTGTGAAAACCTACTGGCCTGTTGGTAGGATTCTGAATTAATAAAAAGTTCCAAGACACATCATTACACCATACATCACTAACCCTAAGCATGGGGCATTGGAGCCACTACTTACTCATCAAAGGAAAGATTACAGTCTCTATTAGCTATGTGGGAGGAGATGAGGTGAAAAGTCCTCTGACATAAAAATGAGGGGGTATTTATAGCTAAGGGTGAAAATGACCCTTATGGCTCTTTAACTACCCTCATGACTATTTGACTTCCATGACTTTTCAACTTTACATGACACTTTGTACAACAAGTGGGTCTCTTGGACTTCCATGTTGCATTACATTGATTTGACAACATGGCCCAAAGTGGAGATGTGGGCAACATGACTCATGACATTACTCAACATGACAGTGCTGGTACATTCGTACTACTACTGGAGTGCATGTCGAGCTGCAATGTTGCTGGGTGATGGGTGTCTTCATGGTGTATCACAGCTTCACTTAAACATGGAAAAGTTCGTAGAGTCTTCGATGGTCATTGGTTCGCTTGATGTTGCTTTGGCACATTTCTCCTGACTTCTATGTTAGAAGGCTTAACAGGCTCATATGTTCATGAAAGGTGCATGATCATAAATTTATCCATCCGTGAGCACATCTTTCATGTATTCTTGTCCGTCCATCTGCGAACACATCTTTTCGTGATCAAATGTTCGCTAGCACATCTCTTTGCATGCATCGTTCATTCATTTGTTGGTGAACTTGTCCTTCTATACGTGCTCCCTTCATTCATCCCATTCATCATCACGTCACGTTTGTTAGTGTACCTGTGCCTACAGTCACTCATGAGGAGGCAACATCAAACCCAAAAACCTCCTAGTCTACCATGACACATGATCATTTCGGGTGTAGGTGATTGGGAGAGGTAGCAAGGTAAAAAGGCAGGATGATGACTTCGAGCATTGCTGAAGAAAATTGGGCAAGAGGCACTGTGTGATGAAGATGGGCAATCCAAGTCGACAATGATTGTCTGTAAGGTTTGGCTTGGCTGCAAGGAAAAAATGTGCAAATTTTAGGAGGGACAAGACGAGATGCATGGAGGATCACCAAGCAAGAATAACATAGCTTTTTGGAGGAACTGGCTGGGAGCCTAGAAGCCAAAAATGTACAATTCCCAAAGGGAACTAGCATTTGGCTACTTGGTCACTCATAGTAGAAATTGTGAAATTCCCAAGGGGAACAGGAAGTCAGTTGCTGGGAGCTTGGCAGCAGAAACTGCGTAATTTCTAGAGGGAACTCACAGTCTATTGCTTGGAGTTGCTAGTGGGGGAAATTGTAGTAAGGCTAGGAGGCCGACTTGCTGATCATCTTTATTCAATTTCTAAACTGAATAGACTTGTAGGTAGTAGAAATCCCTCTCATGAAAACTATGCAATTTCCTAGATGAGTATCTGGTCAACTGTTGTGAGGACTGACTAGGAAAAATGAGCAATTCTCTAAGGGAGAGAGGGATGTGCACATGGTGTCTGTCCAGCCTATATGTGCAATTTCCTCAGTCAGCAGAGCGAGTAATATTAGTAGCCTCTGCACAATTTTTGAGGGGCGTCAGTCCCGAGCTGACAATCAGGTCTGACTCTCCAAGTAGCCAACATGAAAGCTGATTCGATCTCTTGCGATCAATGCAGCTTGGAAAGACTTTCCTAGTGCTTGTGCGCTATTCTAGGTGACAGTTGATCGAGTCAATGTCAGGTTAATGGTCTGGCTGTCAAAGGGGAGTCTGGTCATCAGAACTTCAACAAAATGACTAAGTATGTGAACAATCAAAATATGCATAGGTGATCATGCAAAGACACACTCATATGACTTGACGACGAGACGACTCAAACCATCTAGACACACATGTTCAACATGACTGATTGGTAGCGCAAGCGACAAGTGCGACACTTGTGATTTATTGTTGAGCAACTGTGACGATGCTCCTATGACAGTGAATGTGACTCTCTGTGTGAGTGTGACAAATGATTTTGTAACGAACATAACAAGTACACATGAATAAAATACTTTGAGCATAACATGAACATGGTCGCAAGCATGACATAGATACCAACATGCGAAAACTTGGATGAAATAAACAAGCAAGGTGGATGAAAACACTGCCACGAGGTCACAGAGTGAACCTGATGGTGTGTAGTGATCAAGGGAAACTCTCAAGGGGGGCTCTGAAATTGAGTGCAGGCCAAAATTTTGAAGGGTGGTTGTAGTAGCTACAACATTTCCTTACTATTGAGATGTTGTACATAATTATTGAAAAATATAAACGACTAGGTAGAAATCCAAGCTAGCACTAAGGAGACCATATGGTGTTTTTTTTAATAAATATGCACTATGAATAAACCGATAACTAGCTATTTTTTGTGCTCCAATGTAATCAAAGGTTAATCACAATGTGGACATTGAGCATAAAAATGAAGAATAATAATATAAGAGTGTGTAGACATGGAGGACACAATTAATTCTCCTTTTATTCAACAAAAACTAATTCGAATCTTATATTTATCCGCTCATATCATGTACTAAACATTCAACTTTCCCAGGTAAGTATCTTACCCAGTAGGGTTCAACTTATTTTCCATGACTTATTGACCTTCTTTATGCCATGTTGGATGACTCAACTATTATACTATGTTTTTGATTCATTGAATATCTTTGTATATATGGCTAAGAGATGGATTATTTGGCTTGCAGCATGTCTACACATCTGACATTCTGTCCACTCCTTGTAGCTTGCACTCTCCATGAACAATAGCTCATTATATTCATCACAGTGGCTCACAATACAATATGTGGTTTGAATTTTCCATGTGGCATCGCTATTCTCAAAGAAATTATGGTGACTCGCACCTATCTCTCTGAGGTTTTCTTTAAAATATGTGACTCACTTTATGGTTTGTAATTATGTCTTTAAGGTTTGCAATTGTATAATCGGTCACTCATGTTATCTGTGTTACACATCAGGGTTTGAATTGCATCCATGGAGGTTCGTGTTAACTATGATACACATTATTCACTATGATTCATATTTCATAATATATATTTTAGTGATACCTTCCACTTTGATCATAGGATTACAATCATGGTAAATGGAAATACTAGCTACAATGTATTTATGACAATGTAAGCATGGTGGGTGACAACATACCCATTGAATATGTAGCTATGATTTTCATGGAGTGAATTAATGCTTGTTTCGGTCATCAAATAAATGAAATCAAAATGCCTAATATTATCATGTTGAATACCCATGTTTATCCTTTCCCTTGTGATATAATGTATGCATAGTAAATGTTAAATTTTTGATTTAGGAATGTAGTAAATAAATCTATTAATTTGGACCTAAAAGTCCACATTGTCTGATCAAAGGTAGCTAGTATATATATAGAGAGTTAAAATACATATCTTAGTGACCATTATAGGGTTTGATGGAGTGAGTTTTAGAACATAAAGGATTATTGTGTGCATGAATCACTAAAGAATAGTAAGTTTTGAAGTGTTATGAGAATTATGTGCCTAGTTAAGCTTAGAGGCTAATTGGTATCTTGTTTTTCAAATATCAACATAAACGATATATGTTGAAACTATATGTAACGGTCGATACTTGAACCATGTTGCATAGAAAGAAAAAAATGTGGAGGACCAAGAATTTTATGTAATGCATCGAGTCTTGTGTGCACAACAATACCAACCTCTATGTAACAAATTGTTCTAAACTCAAAAAAAAGATGTCTGCAATGAAGATACTATGATCATTGCACTATCTTGTATCATGTGCAATCGTATGTGTTGGATGAACCAAATGATCGAGTGACTCCAAGCGGTGCCTTGGATATGGCTCTAGAGGTTTGCCAAAGCCCCACACCTTTGAGCCTCTAAGGCACACTCAGTTACGGTAGTGTGTTATCAGTAGTTTTAAAACACAAACAACACCTTTCCAATTTGATTAATGACTATTATTTCCCTTTCAATGCCCCCTTTCTACTTGCCTTATCCACTAATTTGGAGGTGTTCGATTGCGAATTGAGTTGGCCATAAAAGAATCCAATGGATAACGGTCATCCTAGTTGTCACGGCATAAAAGCATTCAATGGATAATTGTTATCCTTGTTATCATAAAACAAACACGTTTAGTTTGGATAATGGTTATCCAATTTCCATCTGAAAATGTAGCGTTAGATTTTATTGACATTGTGTTGTAAAAGTTCACATACGCACATTTGTGTTTAGCACGATCATTAACCAATTGATCGATTGGTTGTTTTTTTGGTTGGTGTAAAAATCTCTGATATACATTCGATCTAAATTATCGACATCAGGTTTTAGCTTCTTTTGTAAGGAAATCTTGTAGAATATCTTTTTTGTTAACAAACCCATTCCTGTTCTTCTGCATATGAGTTCATTCCACTAGGAACAGAGATGGACTATGATTTATGTGTATCGATGTCAGAGAGGTCGTGAAAGTTGTGATTGAGAACCTAATGGTTGCCTAAACCCACCTCTCTATACAAAATAAATAAAATGGAACATTCATGATATAAAGGAGTTCAATAATTAAGCTAATAATGACAAGGTATGATGAGCGATCCTCCCAAGTGGGGGTTCCTTGTATGTCGAATTGCCTAGTTGGAGTTTGATGATATTCCATAACAGGTAATGAGAAGTTGGAGCTTTGGGCTCGAGCACAATAGTAGATACTAAAAAGAGTTCCCTGAGGGTAGTGACAGCCGATCCACCATCATAATGTGTGCGCAAGAAGGCTAGCATAACTCCTAGTGTGGGTTGGTCAACCATTCGTAAGGTTCTAAGAGACCTTAGTTGACGAGAAAGGCCAGACCATTTCATTAGCCTGAAATTGGAAGACTATTATTGTATCAAGGATTTCCTTCTTACAAAATACATTGTTTTTACTTTGTTTTTAGACGTTTGAGACACATTGGTGAAGTTCGATTTTTTTTTAAAATTGGTAAAATTTGTTTTGTAGAGCATAGTGCCGAAAAGGGGGCTAGATTTCAACGAAATTGTGCCCATTGAATCTGAGTAAGAGAGCATGGAGATGATGTGTTTCATCAGAGCCATTGGTTTTGAACTTCTATAGTTCTACATTCCAAGGCTTCATATTCATATTTTACAAACAATGCACAAGTATGTCTTCTCTTTCAAGTTTTGTTTCTCCCATGGAGTTGATCATGATGTGGAATTAGTTCCCCTTTATAGAAAAAATCATGATGTGGTCCCTTATTGTCTACATATTTGAACTTTAAATTTTTGTTCGCCTGATGAGATAAAAATATTACCAATCCCAATTTTTTACTGTCGTTAATACGCCAAATTTATACATTAGCAAGTTATAATGTCATAAGGATGAATTTGTTCAACTCTAACATACGTGATAAGACTCTCTCCACAATAAATACTAGTACAAGTGAAAAAATTCATAGCTTGATGGATATATATATTCCACAATTAATGGAAAATACCTATTGGTAGTTTTAGGTGCACAATTATTGAATTATTGTATGTATTGATGAGGAATGTGTTGCACATATTTTATTTTGTACACATTAATGTGTGGGAAACATCAAAACATGTATAACTTGGTATGCCATGGTTTGTTGCAATATTCAATTGAAATTTCCTTGATGGAAATGGTAATATTTTGATATTATTCTGCATTACTATTTTAAGAAGTCATTACGTAAAACAAAATTAAATGACGTGTTGGCACTTTGTGTATAAACAAATGACACAAAAGTGTGTGTACATTTTTATACAAGCTATTTTTTTTATTTCTAAAGCATCTCATAAGAATATGAATACCTTCTCCTCGGAGTTGTTAATTTACATTATGCTTGAAGGATGTATGTTTAGCCTTCTCATTTCATATGATGAGTGGATACTATCCGAAACTAATGACGTGATTACCTACATGTGCTTAAATATATGTATGGAACACATGTATGGCTCATTTTTGTGGTGACATTGAGGTGTATTGTGTATGCTTGCATGCATGGATGGCTAAAACATTATCACTAATTACCATGATTTAAAATTGGTTTAATTTGAGATGGTTATAGTTGAGCTTGATGAATGAAAAAATTTGCAATAATTGTAAGGTATAATTATTGAAAGGTTGCATGATGAATTTTAGTGGTGTGGTCATCATGGCTTATAAATATGAAAGCAAGTGTTGAAAAGAGTAATGGGGCATAAGGGAAGCTTGAATCCTATGCCTTTCATCATATTAAAATTAAATTATGAGTTGTACATCATCTATCGAAGGACATAGCTTCACAAAACTCAACCAGTTGCAGTAAAGATAATCTATCCAATGACATAGCTCAATGAAATTAAGTTTATACTTATAAAAATCTCAAGAAAATATGAGATATGAAGGGAAGAAATGTTGAACTCTTATGAGGTAATTGGAAAACAAAAATAGAAAAATAGACAAGTTCCTTTCCATAGATTATGTCCAACACGAGGAAAGATAATAAAAAGAAAGTATATATATGGAATCTATATAGATCATACGAAATAAGTTCATGGAATTATATCAACATTAGTAGTGATGGTTAATTAATTGGTTTGAAAATTAGAACAGATTTTGAAGGTTTTCCTTATTTGTATCTATTCATGAAGTTTCCCAAGACAGGTCTCTATACGTGGTAGGAGACTATGTATTTTTATACATGTATTTCAATTTAATATTTTTATGTTGATTGGTGCATCTATATGTAATGATGTAGTTCAGCTTTGGATGTGGTTTTGGCACTAGTTGAACCACTTAATTCATGCTTAGTGGGAGAAATGCTCCAAATATACGCTATTGGAGGGAGAAAAAACCTTACCAAGTCATTATTCAGATATTCAATAGTAACATGCATATTTAATTTGAAATGCATAATTTGGAACTTACATGTTTCTTTCTGCATAAAGAAATATCCAAATAAATGTAACTAGGATATGCAAAAGGCACAAATTATATTTCCAATCTAGACTGAATTGGGGTCGGAATTGTGAAGAGTGTACACACATGGAACAAAAATCACTATATGCATGTCAAGACATCATAAATTAATAAATTTATGACTCTAATAAGTAGGTTAATGGGACTGACACCCAAAAGTACATCTAGTGTAAATACATAATCAGAGTGTAAAAGTAGCTCTTAGTACTCTCTATTAATAGTAGAAAGATAGTATTAAATATAAGCTAAAGGCCATATTCTTAAGTTCATGCAAAGTCCAATCTGTCAGCTCAATGTTTGCAACCTCAGACTCTACAACATGGATGTGCATATCAATCCAGATATAGATGGGATTTTTTTAGTAATATCTCCCAAATAGGGACCTTTCAAATTTGCAGCAAGAAGAAGATGCTTTTAGTAGAATGATTGTAGATTGTACGAATGTACTTATTGGGGGAATTGATAAGATTGAAATGATTTGTATGCTTCTACTATATATAAACAAAGTATACGTGCATTATGGGAACATAAATGAAAAACAAAAAAGATATTGTGGTGCTCGATGCATTGGAAATGGAAATACGAAATTCAGAGCAACCTAATAACTAATAAGAATTGTACACTAGACTCGGAACATGACTTGTACAAGTTAATGCACATTTCTTTGTTAAAACAAAAGAATTCGCATTAATATAACTTACGATGATATACGAATCTTATGCTACTAGTAAAATAATGCATGCATCAAGTAAGGTGTGACATATAAAATTTTCTAGATGATGTAGAGAGAGGATAAAAAACCATGAAACATCTCGATGTTAAAATTATAGGATGCTTCAACCATATCATATGGCTAAGTGGTACTCAAAATCAAGATTGTTATAACATAAGGGGTTTTCATAGAATGGTATCTAGAAATATATTCAAAGTAATTCATAGTCATACAATCTTGGATGCATATTTTTGTACCACTATTTCCTAGCAAGCAACCTTGGAGAAGTGTGCCTGTCATATTGCATGGATAGGGTTGTCTTGTTTTGAATATGACAGCATATCAATTATTGCATAAACTACTTTTGAATTTATTTTAAGAAATTTAATAATTGATTGGATTTCCAAGAAATGAATTATATTCTACGAAGTCATGCTTTAATGTTAAGTTGGGGTATCAACATGTTAATGACCGAGGTTCACACCCTGGGACACAAAGTGCCTAAAAACTTAGTGCATGTGGAATTGAGAGTAGTGTAACCCTCATTCGTGACCCATGTACAAGAGGTGTAGGTACCTGTCATGGAAAATTTGAAGGGCTAATATTGATAGGTAAGCTAATTTTCCATGATTATTCTGAAAAAAAGATTCGCCAATTTCCATTTTTTATAAAAATTGTTCGCCCAAATTTTACAATATTAAATAAATTTTCCTTAAAAATTGCCAACATTAGATAGAGATTATATATAAAATCATTATAAATTTGAATAGTTTTACAAATACATCAATAAATATTTTATAGTTTGCATATTAGGGACTAGTGAGATTCACCATTGTTTTTAATCTTCAAGATAATAATCCATCCTTCAAATTTACCTTGCTTGCATACTGATTATTTTATTGGTTTTAGATATAAACTGAATTATTCATGGTCAACAAAGTGTTGGGAGAAGTGGTAAAAAGAGCAAACATGAAATCATATGGCATAACTCGATTATGTGTGGTGTACGTTGGAGTACCAAACAATTGTTTTCTTGTCTAAAGACAAGGTTAAGGTTGTTATTAAACTTCAAATATAATATTGAAGGCCATACTAGATTAGATATCAAATATTTGCTTTATGATTTGGCAGAGGTCATATTCCACTATTATTAAGACCTTTTCTAGTGACAAATTCAATCCGAAAACTCAAAGATTTTGGTATTGTAAAGTTGTATTATGCATGATTACCTCTATGTTATCATTTTGCTAAAAGTTTCCTGTAGCCACAAGGTACATGAAAAGGATTAGCTAAATAAAAGAACTTGAAGACTTTGAAATAAAATTATTCTGTTATGCTCTGGTTGCAGAAGTGGAACTCGTCAACGGATTCCTTATTCCTCAGTAAAAAAAGCGAGCATGATTAGATTGGACTTGCCTAAAGGTAGTGTGAGTAAATAAAGGATTTTTTGGTGTTAACTTGATGTTATTTTAACTATAATAACATGGTTTGAAAACATGTAAATAAGGTACATGTCATGCTATGGAAATTTGGTATGGTGTGCACATTATACAAGTGGTACTATGTACATGTGGTACATTTGGTACTGGTGTGGATGCAAGTATTTCATGATGTTGGTTGACATGTATAAGTGTATGTGTGTGATGCACACTATGTCTATGTGAACATGGTTGAGGAGAAAGCAATAGGTGGTTGTCTAGTGTGAAAATCGATCGAGAGTATGTGCAGAATAAAGGCATAAGTGGAAGCTAAGGATTGTTTAAAGGACAAGCATCCGTATTTTCTTTCAGTTCTAATATGCATGTGATTTATGATTCTAGTCTATGATGATTACTTATGATCTACGATTGGTTTATGATCATTACATGAGATTTATGACTTTTATGGTTATGTTTTGAACTAACCTAATGTGATATTTTAAAACATTTGGATTGGTCAAATATGTTAGTTTGACTTATTGTGACTAATGCAGGGGGATTGCAGGAAGCAACTATTTGGAAAGGACACAAATGCATTGGAAGACCATGCAATTCTTCCTATTATTAAAATACAATGAAAATGAGGAATTATAGTTAAATGGCAGGAAACATTAACCCATAGTTACTCGAATAGTATTACTATTATATCAAGTTATGACATTAAATGTGGTAAACAAAATTGAGATTTTGCATTTGAAGTCTGTCACAAAATTGATTGAAACAAATGTTATAGGTAACAATGGAAGGAAATTTGTTGGTAACCTATATATTGGAAGATCTTTTTCAGGTGGCCAAGCAATGAGAACCTGTAAATTCAAAAATAACTACCTCTGAATGAGGAAATACATTGTAAGATGCAGTAATACACTAAGGATGATGTAAATTTAAGGGGGGGAGTATGTAACAACCCTCCGTTGTATATAACACTTTGTTGTTATCATGTTGGACCTAAGCTAAGACATAATTCTAACATGAAAGCTGGGTATGAGGTGTAACAATGAAAGTAAATACTTTATTATTAAATAAATAAAGATAATTTAATCGCTTGTCAAAAGAGACAGCAAGAGATGATATTATTTCCAAATGAAATCCCATTGGTGGATGGGAATGAATAATTCTTTCATGATAAGACTTCTAGATCAGATTCTAAATAAGCTTAACGAAATGGGAGATAAATATCCTTTAAGTTTCTTAGCTGGAGAAAGATGCTAAGTCTAGGAAAAAAATAAAAGCATTGTAGGAGAGAAAGGTAACCTTTTATGGGAAACGCCTCACGAGAGAGAAAGGCAAACGCTTATGGGAAATGCCTCGCGAAAGAGAAAGGTGAGCTTTTCTGGGAAAAGTCTAGGAAGGTGGAAAAAAATATCCCCCAAAAGAGGGACAACGCTAAAGGAAACCATATCATGAAAGAGGGAATTAAATACCATTTGAAGAGAACAACAAGGGGCAGTTGATCCATGGAAAGAACTCTCAACTCAAGGGTGAACTAGAGGAAGTTAATTCTAGGTTGGGTTGAGTTGCATGATTTTCCAAGTGGCATTCTTTTAGATACTCTAGTTCAATTCAATTGCATGGGATGTTCTGTATGTTGGCTCCTTACTCTTTATGTTGTCAAATATCTAACCATATGAGTATAATTTCATGTGTTATCCTTCTTTATAAGATGACTGAATACTTATGCATGTGACAACTACTGAAGATAAACTCAATCGAAGTAAAATAATATGGATTGGAGGATAGTAGGTGGCTCTTAGTATTGGATCAAGGAGGTATGTGACAATGAAAGTGTAGGGCAAGAAATGCTCACTAAAGAGGAAAAATTCCATTACCTATTGGAAAAAATGGAAATCCTAAGGAGGTTGTAGGATTCCTCATTACACTGGGCATGAGAGTGTCTTTGAACAATAGAGGAAGATCTTAGTCAACTATCCGAAAGAAAACCAGAGGAATTTCAATTACAAAAAAAAACTAACGCCACTGAAACCTATAACTTATGAGTGTTCTAGGGGGCTATGTATCACATTTAAAGTAGCATATCATTGCAAAGGGAGTCTGGGAAGGATCTAGAGCTATTAGGTTACTAATACCGCTTATGATAGTGCTATATAGGTAACACAACTCAATCAGTGGAATAGCCAAATGAAAGGGAAAGTAATTCAGCTCATAGGGTTAGGGTTGGGGAAATGAATTCCCAAAATTGGATCAAAAAGGTACATCTCAACCATACAAGTGAGCCTAGTACTGACCATCACATGAAGACTACATGAACTATGAGGACATGGCCACGGTTGATTTGATCTCGATATTCAATAACAACCTATCTTCGAATTAATAAATCCCACATGTATACAATAAATGCAGTAGATATGGTTGTTGGAGAGTCTATTTCCAACCACCTATTAGGTGTCAAAACCATCCCCCCAAGTGTCCTAGTTCAGTTTCACCTTCATCCAGTTTAAGTCGATTTTAACTCCAGTCATTTATTATGATGTTTCCAATGTAATCTTATTTAACAATTCCTAATACTAAGAAGAGAAATCCTCTACTCTAGGTTTTTAATCTTCAATTTTCGTCATGTTATCAAAGCTAGTGCATAAGACTCCCTTAGAAAGCATCAATATGAGTGAAGGGAGAGAAGCAAAAAGAAGAGGCGAGCCTACATAAGACTCTTTGAGAGAGAGACATAAGTTTGAAGAAGCCTACTCTTTGAGAGAGAAACAAAGATGAGAGTGAGGTTGCAGAAGACTCCTTGAGAGAGCAACAAAAGAGAACAACAAATTTTTTGCATGAAGGGTATCTTGAGTAATGCACACCAATAGTTGAAAATTTGGGTTATTAATACAGCACAACAGTGCAAGAGACACATTAAGAATTACTAACACATTCAAGATGGTGAAGAACTCGCGTTAGTGACAATTACTTAAAGTCATTCTACTTCAACACGACCCCTGTTCATCCCACATAGTGTTACCCATAATATTAAAAAAAATGATGGTCCACAAGGCACATGGGTTAAAGGGCGCACAAGTCGAGGAAGAACAACAAAGGAAAAGTCAACAACTTAATTCACCATTAGTTCACTGTGATTTATCAAAAAGGTGCAAAAGCATTTGCTATATCGTTTATGATTCCTAAAAGCCTTCCAAGATTTTTTTTTTTGAAGAAACGTCCAAGCCATCCTTTTTAAAAGGTTTTATGGGGGATCATGTAATTCCTCCTTCGTATGATTTGAAAGGTGATATGTTTTTTTTTTTAAGTTCTCATGTCATATTTTAAAAAGGGCGTATGAGATTATTTAAAACAACATTTTTTTTTCTCATAGTTTGTTAAGAAAAAAGGTATTCAAATCTTTAAAAAGGGGTCTGTGAGAAATCAAGTGATTTTTTCAAAAGAAAAGTGAAAAATTGTACTCGCTTGTTTGTGGAAGCATATGTGTTTTTATTGCAGTTAGATGCAATGTCTACACTTTTCTCTTCTTCCTGAGTCATAGTGAGCCAACACTCAACAAATGGGAAAAGCCAAGAGACTTCCCTTCATTTCAGAAGCCAAGATAGCGAAGGAAGCTTGGGATACCCTTGAGAGGAATTTTAGTGTAAGCGGGAGCATTGAGGTTGAAGACGAAGGTGGATCTATAAAAGAAGATATACATTGAGATGACAGATTTGTTCAATTCCATTATGCACAGCTGCAAGTGGATGAACATTTTGTAAATCTAGAAATAGAGCTTGCTAATGAAAATTTGGTGATTCCAGCAACAGAGCTTGCTGATGAAAATCTAATGAATCCAGCAACAGAGCTTGCCAATAACAATATGGTGAATCTAACAAGAAAGCTTGCTGATTAAAGTTTGGTGAATCCAGCCACAGAGCTTGCTAAGGGAAATGAAGTTGCCATTGGAGCAGTCAGTGCTATGGTGAATCCATTAATTAATATTGTTGATGTAAATTTTGATGAAGAATTATTGGCTAATGATTATTGGTTGAAAGTGATGCAACAAACTCATCATATAGACATGATGTTATTTAGTGAGAAAAACACACTTGAATCAATAGAAAACAACCTATCTGCAGGAGGACAGGTTAATACAGATGTGGAAGAGACAAAGACACAGACAAAGATAAAGGCAGAGGAAAACAAGGAAGCCCACAAAGAGGAAATACAAATAGAAAAAGAGGAAAAGAAAAAGCAAAACAAGAGAAAACTCTCATTACAGAGGAGAAGGAACAAAACCAATGTGGTTCTACAAAAATTCTTAATTCTAATGTTTATTTTGTGTGTGTAGGTAAACAAAATGATTATGAAGAAGAGTTAACTTTCCTTGAAGCATGGCTTGCAACACCATGCCTTGACGAGGTCTACATAGAAGTTGCATAAATGAATATTGAAGAAAGCATGCATAATGAAGAAATTAATGAAATTTTTTGGTATTGGAATCCTCAAGAGATGAAATTATTATATGGTCTTATATTGCAGCAAATTGATGATGAAAAGCATAGTATAGAAGATAATATGCGGGAGAAACCCACATATCAGTCAATTTTTGAAGAAGTCCAGGATATGCTTAGACAAACTAGAAGAGTGGAATACCTACACCAACAAATGAATAAATTCAGGTTTCAAGGATACAAAAAAGAGAAAAAGCTTAAACAATTTAGAGGCTATAGGATCTAGAAGAAAAGAAGAAGAAAAATAAATGTAGTTGAAGTCAATTTTTTAAATTGTAAACCTAGTTGAGACATAGACACGAAGATATCTTAATTAAATTTTATGTGGTTTAAATTGGGGGCGAGGGGGTTTGGAGAATCTAATACCAACCACCTGTTAGGTGTCAAAACTATCCCTCTAAGTGTCCTAGTTCAATTTCACCTTTTTTCAGTTTAAGTCAAGTTTAAATCGAGTCATATATTACTGATGTTTACAATGTAATGTTATTTAACTGATTCGTAATACTAAGAGGAGAAACCCTCTGCTCCATGTTTTGTTCTCTTCAATTTTTGTCAATGGTATAACAAATTTAAACCAAACATCTTATATTAGAGTCGAATAAATACCACAATCGAGAATGTATATTATTTATGATATAATGTATTGTAATAGGGAAACTTATGCATAATCTTGTATGAATTCATTTAGGCACCATAATGGTAATAATTACCATTACATCAAGATAACTTCCCTAAAATAAATTAAGTAATAGTGAAATGATAGCAAGGTATAATGTATTGTAATAGAGAAACGTATGCATCAATTTGTATGAATTCTTTTAAGCACCATAATGGTAATATTGACCATTACATTAAGGTAATGGTAATAGTGACCATTAAATTAAGGTAACTTCCCTACAATAAATTAATTCCCAACACAATGAAATGAGAGCAAGGTAACATTTTGATTGAACGTATAATCATAGGTAAGAAATAAACAAATTGGGAAAAAAAGACAATTATGAAACTTAGCTAAAACAAATTTGTGGAACTTAGGTAAGTGACATCAATGGTATATCCGACAATTTTGATAACCATTGACTTAAAAATTATAATTAGATTTCGTAAAACTCTGTTGGTGAACTTTGAATGTCACTTACATTGCATCTATTTTTCAATTAAATATTTTTCAATCGTATCTTAATACTAATACTAAGTGAACTATTTTTAAATATAATTTAACCTCCCAATATTTGTGATTTGTAAGAATTTTGGGTTCTCAATAAACACATTTTCTTCATAAAACACACTACGAAATGGCCCAACTTTCTTGCAATTTTCTTAAAGGAATTGAATTTGTAGGTGGATAATGCTCCTACATCGCTCTTATGAGTCGTCATTCATTTTTAAGGAATAAAATGGATTAGTATTAGAGTAAGCCTTTACGAGTTTTAATTATTAAATTATTAAATATTACTTTTCACATAATAATCGAGATAGTATAAGACCTAAAAATATATATGGTCATTATTTAGCAATAACCCATTATTTTGATTTGATTATGTATTGCTGAAAGAGAGCAAATGAACAGCTAACGGAAAACATAACAATCAATTTTGATTACTTGTTTTCCATCTTCTTCTTGAAATTTATAAATAACTTATATGTTGCAATTTATTTATGTTTTTTAATTAATTTTGTTCTTGTTAATATATGTATGTTAATATGTATGATTCTCATGAACTTTTTATGTTGTAAGACATAATTGAAAACACAAAATTAAAGGTTTTTTTTTATTCAAAAATAGTTTACATGTTTCTTAATAGATAACTTTTGTGGTTAATATATGAGAATTTTTTTAGGAATAGAAATAATAGAAAATATAAAATATGATAATTTTAATGTTTACTTATTTTAGAATTGTTTATCTTAAAACTGTTAGGTTTTCCATTACACCAAAATACACAAGTATTAGTAACTTTTAAAATCATTATCATTGTTTTTTTTAGTGGTTCGAGATTGGATTTTGGAGTGGTGGTTAGTCCACGTGATCAATTGCCAATAAGGTGAGAGTGAGAATCCAACACCCCCTCAAACGCAAATCAAGAATCAAATGTGGGCCAAGGCTTTGATACCATGAAAGAGTATTGTATTACTCACAATCTTATGTTAATGCACCTAGAAAAATCTAAGAACGAATTCAATAGGGAACGAATCGCATGATCTGATACCATGTTAGATTTTCCATTACACCACAACCTGCATGCATTACTAAATTTTGAAACCATTATCATTGCCTTTTTGAGTGGTCCCAGAGTGGATCCAAGAGTGGCATTAGTCCACGTGATCGATTCCCAATTAGGTGAGTGTGAAAATCCAACACCCTCCTCAAACTCAAATCGAGGAGCCAGACCTTGTTCAAGGGTTTGATACCATGTAAGAGTATTCTATTACTCACATTATTGTCTAGAAATACATGGAAAGGTTCCATTATATAGAAATCAAGGAAACCTAGTGTGGCTTAAAGGCAACTATAACAAATAGGGGATAAAAATTCCTATGTGAACTTACAACTCACCATTCTTAGCTTATAGAAAAACAAAGAGTTAAAAAAAATAAACTCCCAAAAAAATTCTTAATGCTTTGAGATAATACTTACAACTTAGAATACAATCACAAATCTAAAAAGCACTGAACCTAATAACTTTAATAAATTTAATGTGCATGCACTTATTTTAGTATAGTCTATCTTAAAAAAATGTCCTTAATACTTTGAGATAATACTTAACACTTAAAGGATAATCACAAATCAACTATCTAATTTTATAGGATTCTATCCGCAAAATCCTCCATTGTTATCTACTCTCTCTGAATTTTACTTATATTATAAAAAATTAATTGAAAAATATATTTGGTTTTCAATAATAATAAAGT
>APFE030229005.1:100025-127973 GCA_000404065.3 Pinus taeda
AAATAAGATATACAACAAACAAAGTTATTTTGAAATTCAAACATTAAAACCTATAATTTTAAACCATAATAATAATATTATTAATATTAAATAAATAGTTAAAAAAAATTAAGTTAATTAATTAATAATTATGAATCAAGCCGACATTATAACACAAATAGATATCAAATTTCTTTTTAAACAACTATTTATAGCTCCATAATTTTCACGACTCTCTTCTCAAAACACTGATCCCATTACCCTGATGATGGACTCACCTAGCTAGTCTGAAACATTGGTTTCATAAAAGGTTCACAGGTTTTCCACTAGCATAACATTATTATATAATAATCAAATAATCTTGTCATTACCATTTAATTTTGAACATTAATATTTTATTGTAAATTTATTTGAACATTAATGTTTTATTATAAATTTATGTGTTAACAATTAACTTTAATTTAATTTAATTACTAATTTATTTTAATTTTCAAATAAAATTTTGATATTTTAATACAATTTAGTATAATTAATTTGTGAATATAGATGTATAGTTTTAATCATTATTAATATTTATAAGGTAAATGTTATATAATATTTTAATTAATACATTTAAAACAATAAAATATTAATAAATAAATTAATATAATTAATTAAAGCATTAATATTTTGATAATTATTTTTTTAATAAATTAATTTCTTCTTCTCTCTCTCTCTCTCTATATATATATATTATATATATATATATATATATTACTAACCATTAATGATGATATTAATATAATTTTAGAACATATAAAACATTATTAGCATATCAACATAACAATATTTAGATTTAAATAAAATTAATGACACATTGATAATATATTAATATACACATTTATAATTACTTAACTAAAAATTAATATATACATTAACACATAATAACGTTGGTTGTCTATTGTTGACATAGTTAATTATATTCAATATAACATCATATTCAATTGTAGTTAACATGGCTACCATGCTAAACCATATTTATCATGACAACATGGAGTATTTGTAAGTGATCTGTAATGAACCATAGTGAACTATATTGAACCACAGTGGATGACTATGGTTAACGATAATGAAACAATGGCTAGCCATCAACAACGAACATTGCAATGATAACCATACTCAAATAATTGTCAATTATAGACAAACCATAGCCAAAATATGGTCAATTATAGTCAACTTATATTCAAATTATGGTTAACTATAATCAATCAGATTCAATTGTAGTTTAACATAATCAAACCATGGTGAAAAAGTGGCCATTCATAGTCAAAACATGGTCAATGATTTTTAAATATTGTGAACATCAACAATTATAATCAATTGTGGTCAATCTTAGTTAAATAATTGTTAAACATAATCATTCATAGTCAATCCATTTGAAAATATTTGTCTTAATGTTACATTACATGGCAATTAATTCAATGTCACATTTTGATGTTTCAAAATTAGGCTTTAATAATAGGGTTTAGAATATTACAATTTATAATACTAGGTTTAGTATTTAAGTTTATAATACTCGTTTTATAATATTAGGATTAATAATATTATGTTTAATAATAGAGTTAAACATTGAGTTTATAATATTAAGGTTTAATGTTCGGCTTAGTATTAGATCTATAATATTGGTTTTATAATACTGAGTTTAATATTGTATTTTTAATATTTGTTTTATTATTGGGTTTAGTATTAAGGTTTATAATATACGGTTGAATATGAAGGTTTAGAATATTGAGTTTATAATATTAGTGGGTTTATTTATAGGATTTAATTTTAGGGTTTAATATTTTTTATAATACTCAACTTTCGTCAACTATGGTCATCCTTGGTGAGTCACACTCAAGATTTAAAAATGTTCAATAATAAAAATATTAATATTAATAAAATTAACTAATAATAATAATAATATTGTTATTTTGGAATTAAACACAAATATATCCAATGTTGCAATGTGAAAGGCATTGTTGCAATGTCCGAACCATTGTCCTAATGTTACATAACATTACAATTTAACTAATGTTGAAATGCAACATTACAATGTTGACACATTGTGACAATGTTTGTGGCATACAACAATATTTTCCCTACATTGAATTTTTTTACTATGTTTAACAATGAACATTCTTCAACTTCATTCAAACACAATTTCTTATTATTCTTAATAATTAATATTAATAGTGAGTCATAGTCAACCACATTAGTCTAAACTGTCAAATAAAGTAAACAATTATACTCATTGTTGAAATTGTTGATCATGATCAAACTTTCTTGTAATGTGACAATCATTATCGAAATGTTAGATTACACTATAATTTATCCAACATCACAATTCGAAATTATGAAATTAGGGTTCAATATTACATTTTATAATGTTAGGTTTAATATTAGAGTTCAATATTGAGTTTATGATATCGGGTTTATAATATTTGATCTATATTGGGGTTTATGATATTTGGTTTATAACATTGGGGTTTATAGCATTTGATTTATAACATTTGGTTTATAAGATTAGTGTTTATAATATTTGGCTTATAGCATTGAGATTTATAACATTTAGTTTATAATGTTTGGTTCATAACATTGAGGTTGATGACATTGGTTAATGTAACAGGTTTAAAACATTGGAGTTTATAATATTCAGTTTATAAAATTAGGGTTTATAATGTTTGGGGTTTTTAATATATAGTTTATGTTGACACCTAATCCTTGTGAATGGGTAAATATATGTAAATAGATAAATAAGAAATATGAATAGTCATCGGGAGATGAATTGAACAGTCTCTCCCTCATGTATACAATGAAGACCTAATTGATGGAATAATACACACAAATCACTTTTCCCTTATGGACTTACTACCTGGCCTGACATGGTATCAGAGCCAGCTCCATTTTTTTAGCTTTTGTGCCCTTTGTAACTCCCTATTCTGTTCCTCTGCTTCTCTGATCTCCATTCAAAATAGTTGTCCATACAAAGTGTTGTTTCTACATTCAAAAACACTGCATGTTCATAAACATTGGTAACCTACTCCACGCAGTCACCTGAACATTGTTGCCACATTCCTCTGCTACAATGCCAAAAGCGTTCCTCTCGTTTAATGAATGTGAACTCTAATGCGTGAAAATTTTGGTATGCTCCATATGATCCTTCTCTGAAGAGCCTCTTCAGCAGTTTCGAAAGTTCCCAGCCATATCCTAGCCCCCTTCCTTGTGGGGTCCCTTATTTCAGCCGTGAATTTTCCCCATGGCCACCTCTTGACTCCTCTATAGTGACTGGCATAGCATTTGGATGAACCATCCGCATTCAATACATTTTTGAATGCGTTGAGAACTATTATTGTGTTACGGCATCATTTTATATCTAACTTTGCTGCAATCATGACTATTGGTCTCCCCATACAGTAGTACGCTCGATTCATGCCAATTTTATGTTGCGGCCTCTATACCACTATTGTTTTCATATATAAAGCTGTCTCCTATATTATGTTTTTTTCCATATTACGTTGTTCTCTGTTGTCAAAGCTCTCCATATTACGCTGCTCTCTGGTGTCAAAGCGATGCATATTATGCTACTCTCTAGTGTCAAAGCACCACATATTGCGTTGCTCCTCCTCATCCTCTGATACAGATATGATGCTACGTGAATAATGCTCTGTGGATCAACTTCCCATGCCTTTTGTAACTCCTCGATGTAGGCGTTTTACATGTTGGTTAGAAAGTTATGTGTCCACCATTGTGCAACAATGACTTGTTGTGAAACCTGAAGTTTTGAACCCGTTGTCATGACTTTCAACAATTTACTTTAGGGAAAGTGCTGTAGAAATGCCAACATTTGTTGGGTGTTCAAGCTACTGGAAAGACCGGTTTCCATGGGTCTTAGCGCTTGGAATGCGAGGTGCGCAGTTTTGATTTTGAGCCTTGTCTAAATTGTTGTTGTCAGCCTCTACCAAGGAATGGCGAAAGTAGGTTGGAGTTACCTTGCACATAAATAACATGGAACGTGCGTTGGCATATACTTTGAAGTTTGGTATATATGTTGAAGATTTTTTGACATGTAAAATGTGTACTCTTAACTCTGTTGAACACATGGACTTGCATTGAGCCCCTTATTTTTGGTACGCTAACTACGTGGTATTGGCATCCATATTGGTACATAAGGAAGAGATTTGAAAATGCCTTTTTCAGTAAAATTTTATTGTATATTGGCAGAAGTATTTTTCTATCAGCAAATTTATTTTTTTACAGAATGCATTCGATCATATCCATGATGGGAATAGTTCTCACTGGTAAGGAGAACTATCCTTAATGGTCTCGGATGATAAAACACACCCTCATTTTCAATGAGTTGTGGAAATGAGTGTGTGTCGGAGAGAGAGACAATGAACCAGTACAACCTACCTTAAACAAGGAGATCGTCATTTGGGAAAACAAGAACAACAGAGCTTATGCATTAATCACAGCATCTGTAAATGAAGAGGTGATTCGTCACATTTCGTCATATTCAACTGCCTTTGAAGCCTTACAAAAGCTGAAAGAACTCTATGACTCACATTCTGCACTTGAAGTTGTTCAACTCATGATTAAAGTCTTCACTCTTGAAATGCAAAATAATGATCCTCTTGCTCTTGCATCTGAAGTAAAGTCTATAATGCATGATATCAAATCCAGTAAGGTTGAATTGGATATTCGTCTTATCGCTTTTCTCAAGGCAATTTATCCTACTTACTCCAATTATCTTGAGTCATTGCAAGAAAATGGAAATCTCAAAGATATAACCTTTAACTCTCTTGTGAAAACGTTTGCTGAAAGAGAGAAAGCTTTTGGAAAGAAGACAGCCCCTGAATCTTTTGAAGAGGTTGTGTTCCTTGCTCATAAAGAAAAGCATCCTGCTCAAGATTCTTCAAGAGGAAGAGGTGGTCGAAAGGAAGAGGAAGATATTTCAGAGGCAGGGGGGTAGACATTCTCAAGGAGAAAAGGAATATTTGCACTGCATTCATTGCAAAAGAAATGGACCACATGATGCCTCTACATGCAAGCTACCATGGAACGAAATTGAGCAGAAAAGAAACCAATAGAAAGGTAGAACTGATGATACAGACAAAGGTAAAGCACCTGAATCTACTCACTATGTTGTGGAATAATGTAACATTGGAGTAAATGAAGATTTATTTAATGCTTCACTTGCTTCTTGGAAAAATGATTGGTTGCTTGATTCAGGAGCAACCTGCCACATGACTCATAGAAATTTTTCTTTTGAAGATTTCACTAACAATGTTCATGGAGCAGTATACTTTACAGACCAATCAAAAATCAAGCCATCAGGGCTTGTAACGATCAGGCTTAAACTGCCTGGTCTTCCAGACTTTCTTCTCCATCATGTTCTATATCTCCCACAGCTCAAGGGAAACTTGCTTTCCTTGGTCCACATTCGCCAGCAATGTCACTCCATTCATATGTTTGATGGCAAGCTTGAGGTAAGAAAATCATCTGACCACTCACTTGTCATGAGGGGAATAGAAGAAGAAAGGCTTCTCAAGCTGCAAGGAACCTTTGCTCGTGCACAACATTTCTCATACAATTCTCATCATGAAGAAGGTACACCTCCATCAAGTTTATTATGGCATGCTAGATTCAGACATTTGAACTATGATAGTCTTCGCTTGTTGAAGAAAAATGGTGTTGCTAGTTTGCCTACAATTCCTAGGAAACTTAAGCAATGTGATGCTTGCATTCTAGGAAAGCATAGCAAACAACCTTTTCATGATTCACATTCAAGAGCTCATAGAAAACTTGAACTCATTCATTCATATTTATGTGGTCCAATGCCTATTCCTTCTACAAATGGAAATAAATATATCATGACATTTATTGATGACTACACCAAGATGTGTTGGGTTTATTTATTGAAGAACAAATCTGATGCTTTTCAAACATTCAATAATTTTCATAAATGGATTGAAAATGATGCACAATCTCATATTGGGTCTATTCACACTGATAATTTAAAAGAATACACATCAAATGAATTTGAAAACTATCTTTGCCAACATGGGATCAAACATCAAACAATTATGCCTTATAATCCCCAACAGAATGGTGTAGCTGAAAGAATGAATAGGACAACCTTAAATATGGTGCGATCCATGCTCTTCTTCAAAAATGTTAAAATAATGTTTTGGGTTGATGTTGTTCTATGTGCTGCATATATAAAGAATAGATGTCCATCTAATGCTATAAGAAACAAGACTCTATATGAAATGTGGTATGGACATGTTCCTTCGATAAAGCATCTCAGGGTCTTTGGTTCCACCTGTTATGCCTTGATACCAAAGGTACATAGAAACAAACTTGATGCTAGAATTCATAAGTGTTTCTTTCTTGGCTATTCAAACACCTCCAAAGCATATCGTCTCTATGATGAAGTAAATAAGAATTTTGTTGTATCTAGAGATGTAATTTTTCTTGAATCGTCCAAAACTGACAATGTTATTGAGCGGAAACTTGATCACTTGGATAGATTCACAAAAGAAAAATCATTTCAACAATTTGATAATCAGATTCCACATCTTGAAGGGGGGATTCCTATACTAGATCAACATATGGAATCTTCTTCTAAAGAACACTCTCCCCCACATGAAACTCCAACAACGGACGATGATTTAAGTGATGTGATTGATATAATTGGGAGACTCAATCTTGATTCAGTCCCAACTCAATCAACAAAGTAGCCTAGACCATCTAAAAAAGGTCCCCCAAAGTGGCTGACAAAGACACTTGAAAGTGTTCTTCCTGATGAGGTTGGAAAGACAGGAACTAGAAATTTAAACTGGCAAAATGGAGGTGATGTGGATGACTCTAATTCACTCGTTGATATGGATGTTTCTTATGATTGTGAATCGAGCCTATCTACAGATTTTGAATCAACTTCCTTCAAAGAAGCTGCTTCTCATGATGAATGAAAAGAAGCAATGCAAAAGGAGTATAGTGCCCTCATAAAGAACGGCACTTGGAAGCTGGTTGATCCTCCATTAGGAACCAAACCAATTGGCTGCAAGTGGGTCTACAAGAAAAAGTATAAATCTAATGGATCACTTGACAAGCACAAAGCTAGGCTTGTGGCAAAAGGTTTTGCACAGAAGGAAGGGGTCCATTATGAGGAGACTTTTGCACCCCACAGCAAAATGGGCTACCATTCAGACACTCTTTGCACTAGTAGCTTAGAACGGTTGGAAAGTCCACCAAATGGATGTAAAAATTGCTTTCTTAAATGGAGATCTAAAAGAGAAATTTTTTATGTCCTAGCATGAATGATTTGCTACAAAAGGACATGAACATAAAGTATGAAAACTAGTGAAGTCGTTGTATGGCCTCAAACAAGCATCACGAGCCTGGTATGAAAAACTAACTTAGCATCTTCTGAAAATCAATTTCAAACATTATGATCTTGATGATGCAACTTTATTTGTCAAGAAAGTTGGCAACATAGTTGTATATCTCGTGGTATATGTAGATGATCTTTTGATGACAGGGAACAAAGAAAGCTACATTGCATCCATAAAGAAGGAATTGGGGAAAAGTTTTGAACTATCTGATTTGGGCTATGTTCATTACTATCTTGGCATTGAAGTAACCCAACATCCAAAGTCCATATTTCTTTCTCAAAAGAAATACATTGGAGGTTCGTTGAATAATTTTGGCATGATAGAGTGCAATCCTCTTACTACTCCAATGGAGCAAAACTTAAAGCTCACATCTATTGAAGGAAAAGAATTTGAGGATGCAACAAAGTATATACAGCTTGTAGGAAGTCTCAACTACCTAACTACTACCAGAGCAGAAATTTTGTTTGCTGTTGGAATCCTCTCCAAGTTTATGCAAAAGCCTTGTGAGGAACATTGGTTTGCTGCAAAAAGAGTTCTAAGGTACTTGAAGGGAACTCAAGACTTTGGAATCCAGTATACACAGGTGGACGGCTTCAGCTTGATTGGATATTCTGATTCAGACTTCGACGGAGACAAAGAAACTAAGGTATCTACTTCAGGATATGCTACGAGTCTTGGATCAGGAGCTGTCTCCTGGAGATCACGCAAACAATCAATTCCACTAGATTCCACAACAGAAGCAGAATACGTGGCAACAGCCGAAGCAACAAAAGAAAGTGTGTGGCTCAGAAAAATTCTTGAAGATTTGCAGGTAAACCAAGTACAATCAACTTCACTCATGATTGACAATACCTCTGCAATAAAGTTGGCCAAAAACCCAAAGTTCCATGATCGAACGAAGCACATCAATACTAAATATCATCTGATTCGACATCATGTTGAGGCCAAAATAATCCATCTCCGTCATTTTTCCACAAATGAGCAAATTGCAGACATCTTCACCAAAACACTTGGAATAGAAAAGCTTGAACGATTGAAAATGATGCTTGGACTCACCAACATCCCTTCAGATTAAGGGGGGAATGTTGACACCGAATCCTTGTGATTGGGCAAATATATGTAAATAGATAAATAAGAAATATGAACAGTCATCGGGAGATGAACTAAACAGTCACTCCCTCATGTATATAATGAAGACCTACCTGATGGAATAGTACACACACGAATCATTTTTGCCTTATGGAGTAACTGCCTGGCCTGACAGTTTATAACATTCAGGTTTATAATATTAATCCCTTGGGATTATAATATCAATAATCTGTTGGATTTATAATATTACTCCAAAGGTTTATAATTATATGGTTTATTATATTAAACTTAGGGTTTAATATACTAATATTAGGGTTTATTACCTTAGGGTTTTATGATGTTAGTGTTTATAATATTTAGTTTAATACTAGGGTTTAATATCATGAAGTTGGAATGGTATAGAAATTTATTCAAAGTTGCATTCTAACAAACATTTAATCAATGCAACAATTAATTCAATAATAATTGTTGCAATGATACATTACATTACAAGTTATTCAATGTCATAAATATGACATTACAAAATTGCGGTTTAATATTAGGGTTTATAATATTTGGGTTTTAATAATGGGTTTATAATAATGAGTTTAATATCATGATCTTATATGTTGTGATTTTAATATTGGGTTTTATAATCTTAGAGTTTATAATATTAATTCTATTCTCTATAATATTCATCATATGGTTTATAATATTAATCCTACGGATTACAATAGTAATCTTACGGTTTACAATGTTGTATTTTCTAATTTTAGGGTCTATAATATTTGGTTTTATATTAGGGTTTAATATTGTTATGTTGTATTTGTAGAGGAAACTATCCAACATTCCAATGTGACAAGCATCCTTCCAATGTGGCAAGCAGTATGACAATCATTGTTGCATTGATACATTACATTACAATTTAATTAATGTTGCATTACAACATTGAATGAGTGAGGCTTAATAATCTCTCTTTTAATAATTGGTTTAGGGTTTAGGGTTTATTCTCATTTATAATATTTTGTTTAGGGTTTATAATATTAGGGTGTATAATCATAGGGTTTATAATATAAATCCTATGGCTTAATATTATTCCATTGGGTTTATTATCCCTTAATTTTGTTATATTAATCTGTTATGTTTATTAATCTTTTGAGTTTATAATAGTATTAGTCCCTTACGTTTATAATACCAATAATCCCTTTGGTTTATAATATTAGTCATTAATATGTATAATAATATATTAAGGATACATATTAGGGTTTATAATCTTAAGGTCTATAATATTAATCATAGGTTTCATATATTGATTCTAGTTTTAATAATCCCTTAGGTTTGTAATATTAATCCATTAGGTTTATAATACTAATATTAGGATTTATAATCCTAGAGTTTAATATATTTACATAAGGGTTTATAACATTAGGGTTTATAATACTAATTTTAGGGTTTAAAATCAGGATGTTGGAATGGTACATATATATGTCGAGTGTCACATTCTCACAAAAATTGTCTTAATGCAACAATCAATCTCATAATGATTGTCATAATGCTACATTACATTATAACTATTTGACATTGTAATGCAACATTACAAAATTAAGGTTTAATATTAGGATATATAGAATTATGGTCTTTAATATGGGTTTATAATATTGTGTCTTATATGGTGTTTATAATATTAGGGTTTAATATTGGATTTTATAATATTAAGATTTATAATAATGATGCAAGCATTTATAATATTAATATTAAGGTTTATAATATTTTTCTTACATTTTATAATAATTATCGTAGGGTTTATAATATTAATCCTAGGGATAATAATATTAATATTAGGGTTTATAATGTTGGGCTTTTTACTGTTATGGATTATCATAATTGGTTTAATATTAGGGTTTAATGTTGTGATGTTGGAATTGTCTAAAAAACTATCTAATGTCCCAATGTGACAAACATTGTTGCTATGCCACAAGGAGTTTGAGAATCTTGGTCACAATGATACATTACATTATGACATTGAATAAATTGAGTTTTAATGTTCTCACTCATAATATTGGTGTTATAGTTTATTTTGGTTTATAATATTGAGTTTAGGGGTTATAATATTAATTCTATGGTTTTTGATCTATTGATTTTATAATATTATTAGTCCCTTGGGTTTATTAATAACTTCAATTTATAATATCAATAATCCCATGGACTTATAATATTAATCTGTAATATGTATAATACTATAATATGGTTTATAAAATGAGAGCTGAAAATATATCATAGGTTTCATATATTAATCCTAGATTTTATAATCCCTTATATTTATTAATATATTGGGTTCATAATATTAATCCCTTGGGTTTCTTAATCCCTGAAGATTATAATATTAACAATCTCTTGGATTTATTAATCTCTTGGGTTTATAATAATAGTCTCTTTGGTTTATGTCTCCGGGGTCTTGGATAGACAATGATCAAGTGCCCTTTTAAGACACTCCTTGATGTGAAGTCACCAGATCAATTCCATGCCTTTATCAAGGTGATATATTAGACATGATGAAGATGCCATTCCACCAAGCTTACAAAAAAATAATAGTTTGTTTCATTCGTTAATAAGCTATTGGGTTTATTAATCCTTTGTGTTTATAATATAAATCCTTTTAGTTTATAATATTTATCCTATGTGTTTACAATAATAATTCCTTGGGTTTATAATATTAATCCCTAGTGTTTATAATCCCTTGGGCTTATAATATTGATAATCCCTTAGTTTTAGTAATCCCTTGGGTTTACAATATTAATCCATTGCGTTAATAATACTAATATTATGGTTTATAATCCTAAGGTTTAATATATTTATATAGGGTTGCATAACCCTAAGGTTTACAATATTAATCTTAGCATTTATAATATTATTCCTACAATTTATGATACTTATCTTGGGGTTTATAATATTACTCCTAAGGGTGATAATATCAATATTAAGGTTTATAATGTTGGGTTTTGCAACGCTATGGTTTATCATATTTGGTTTAATTTTAGGGTTTAACTATGGCAGAATTGTATGGAAATTTATCTAACGTAATAGTGTGACAAGCATTGTCGTAACGCAACAAGTGTGAAAACCATTGTCACAATGATACATTACATTACAACATTGAATAAATTGGGGTTTAATATTGTAGTTTATAATATTGGGATGATATTTTTTTATGGTTTATAATATTGGGTTCAAGGTTTATAATCATAAGTTTTATAGTTGTAGGGTGGATAATATCAAGCCTAGGGTTTTTAATCCATTAGTTTTATAATGTTCATCATAAGGTTTATAATCTTATTAGTCCTATTGATTTATAATATTATTAATCTCTTATGTTTATATTATTAATGTTTTCAGTTTATAATATTTATCCCTTGGGTTTATTAATCCATTTTGTTTGTAATATTCAATGGATTTATAATATTAATGTGTTGGGTTTATAAAACTAATGCCTTGGGTTTATTAATACTATGGATTTATATTGTTTTTTTTGCTAAAGCAAGAGTGTTTTCTTCTCATTCATTGACTAAAAGGTTACAAAAATATGTTTCAAGTCCTGGCAGAAAAGTCAACGAGAGCATCCAGTGACCGCTAAGCCTAAAAAAATGGACCTCCATCCCACGAAACTTTGTGAACGCCTCCGACCATAGGATCAGAATCTAAAAGACACACGGTTGGGGGGTGAAAATGACAACTCAATATGCCTACAAAATGACAAAAACCACAGACCTGATGGGAAATTAAACACAATTCAAGGGTACAATTGAGTCTGTCTAGGGAGATAAATCGTGAGCTACTTTGACATCCAAAACCCAAGAGCCACCACGATGATCACGATAAGCACAGAGGATAACGCAAACAACAATCTCGATGAACTGTGGTCGTAGATCTTTACCCACTGAGTCCGACGGTTGAGGAGAATATCGGGTGTAGAAGAAGCTCGAGGAAAACTCGCTCGATATAGGCAGCTTTCTCTCTCCACCCACCGCCACATGGTGATTGATGAATGGCATCGTAGGCAAACCATGAAAAACCGATTGGGATCATGGGGACGCCGAATAAACCATTAAATCAGTTGACCTCTGTTTTCATTGAGAAAGGAAACCACTCTTTCTCTGCATCCTTCCATCCATTTGAAAGCTCTCGTCGCGACGATGCTGAGGTCTTTTGCTTGATGAACCATTGTCCTCCATTCGCTTAATTACCCAATTGCTGCTTCTCCTTCATACTGTGATAATGCTCATTGTCTACGCACGCTAGACTGTGGCATTCCTCTCGTAAATTCCCTACAGAGAACCCCTTCATTTGCAAGCTTGTCCGTTAATCTGTTGGCATTTCTGTGCACATGTACAAAACTTAAGGTTCTCAAGATTCTTAGATGTGATTGAATGCGATGATAGACCTGCAAAAGTCCCCAGTGATTCGAGATTTCTCTGGTGTAGAGCCATTTGCTAGAGTTAGCCTCTATTATAGAGTTCATCATATTGAGATCTCTTAGAATTTCTAAGCATTGCTCTATGGCCATTAGTTCTGCCATGTTGTTGGTAGCATTCCCTAAATGACTATGGAAGATGACTATTATATTCCTCTTGTCATCTATTATAGCTCCTCAAAAACTTGCAACCCCTGGGTTTCGTTTCGAGGCTCCGTCTGTGTTGAATTTCATGTTGCTAGGGGGGGTTGTTGCCAGTAATCCTCCCTCATTGTAGAGTGTGTTGCAATTTGGATTGTGCCCTAGAGGACAAGCTTCTGTAGGCACAAAAGTAAAAGAATGTGACCTTCTTTGTGTGATGGGGGCTTCTCAGGAGGTTGCTTCTTAATGGTATTTATATTTTCTTTGATTTTCCTTAGGAGGTGAGCTATTATGTTTTGGGGTGAGCCTAATTTATCATTGAAAATTCCGTTATTGTGTTCTTTCCAGACATTCCAGATTAAAAATCATGGTATCAATGTCCAGGCTACATTGACTGTCTCATTCTCAGAAAGTTTTTTCCTCCAATTCTTAAAGGTTTTGGAGATGTCGTTTTCATCCCTCTCAATTTGCCTAAAGATGAGGCAACCCAGCTCCATAAGGTTGAGGTGAAGGTACAAAGGTTGAGAAGGTGATCCCTAGTTTCTTCCTAAATGCCACATAAATGGCATCTAGATGGTCTCGCAAAACCTTTATTTCTAAGATATTCCCAAGTCAGAATCTTTTTGTGTTGTACCATCCACATAAACAACTTGTATTTCATACAGTTTTTGAGCTACCTTTAGGGTATTTAAAGATCTGCCTGGTTAAAGCCGGGCTATTCCACATTTTGTTGAGGGTGTTGGAATTGAGTGCAGAGAGGTGCAGCGGGTCACTGTCTCTTTGTTATGGCCAAAGGGATGAGGTCTGAGTCAGAGCTAGGGGTGATTCAGCGCTGTACAGATGAAGACAGGCATGGTGGTCCTGGGTTGGTCGCCGTCTCAAGAATTAAATGGACCATACTTGTACGCGGTAGGGTCAACGCAGGTAATATTGAGTCTTGGGACAACACTGAGCCGTAAGCCGTTGGTCACAAAAAATAGTACGTCCCACCTACGAAAAAGGGCCTAAACAGCCCTATGCCTGTCAGTCAAGGAATGTCAAGGAATGTGGTCTGTGTCAGAGCTGGGGTGATTCAGCACTGTACAGATGAAAGACAGGTTTCAAGGCGCTGTACAGATGAAGAAAGGTTTCAAGGTGCCGTACAGATGAAGACAGGCATGGTGGTCCTGGGTTGGTCACCGTCTCAGGAATTAAATGGACCATACTTGTACGCGGTAGGGTCAACGCAGGTAATATTGAGTCTTGGGACAACACTGAGCCGTAAGCCGTTGGTCACAAAAAATAGTACATCCCACCTACGAAAAAGGGCCTAAACAGCCCTATGCTTCTTTGAGGTTGAGGTTTCCCTCACTATTTCTTCCCCATATGAGTTTGTTAGTGAAAGTAGAGATCAAAATTTTAGCCTTTTCCAGGGTCGTAAGAAGAGCTTCAACCTGGGTCTTCAAAGGAGTCTCTCCACTGTAAACTGGTACTTTCCATGTTCTCCATTTATCATTGTTCATTGTCTTATCCCAAAATTCACTAACTTTTTTTAGTCCTTTGTTGACAGTGCCCTCTTTGAGAATATCCAGTCCTTCTCTACTTAAGTTGGGTTCCTGCTGCCAGTTATCCTCCCAAAACTAGGCTAGTTTCCCATTTCCAATCTCCCAGAAGCTATCTTTCTGAACTAATGCTTTGTTCTCCCAAGCATTGTTCCAAATATGGGAGCCCCAGATATGTCTGGTCATTCTGATCAGGTCCCAATCTTTCTAGTACTTTGCATATTTCTATTTCCAGAGTTTGGCCCATAGGTTGCGTGATTCCTTCAGCCATCTCCACCAAAGTTTGGCCCCCAAAACTTTTTTGAGAGTTTCCGAGTCATAGAGACCTAGAACCCCATGATGTTTGGGTTTGCAAAGTTTGTCCCAAGCTACCAAAGCCCATTTCTATTTTTCCTCCTCTTTTCCCGAAAGAAAATCTCTTTGCATGTTCTTGATTTGTAGTGCTACTCCTCTAGGGACAAGAAGAGTCAAAAACATGTAGATTGGAATAGATTGTAGGACCACCTTTGTGGGAATGAGCTTGCCAGCTAGATTTAAAGATCTACTTGTCCATTTGCTGATTTTCTCCTTCAGTTTATTAGTCATTGGATCCCAAACTTCCTTTCTTAGAAGTTTGTCAATGAGAGGTATTCCCAGATATTTGGAAGGAAGATGGTCTCTCTGAAAGCCAAGAATTTTGGAGAGGTTTCTGTGAATGGAAATATGAGTATTGAAAAATATACTTTTGATTTTGTGAGACTTACCTTTCTAGAAGTTGCCAAAGCAAAATCTTGCAGAATTTGTTTGAAAGCTTTGGCTTCTTTGACCGTTGGTATGCCCTGTAGTATTGTGTCATCTAAAAATTGTTGATGAGTCAGAGAGTCTATATCCTAGGTAAGCTTGAGACCCTGGATTGTGCCTTCCGCTTTGGCAGGTTAGATCGCTTTGCCTAAACCTTCCATCATAAGGATAAAGACAAAGGGTGAGAGCGGATCTCCTTGCTTGAGACCCCTCAAGGACCGAAAGGATCTGGATGGAGAACCATTGAGAAGGATAGAAAAAATAGCATATGTTACCAAAGCCATAACCCATCTTATCCAATTCTGGTCAAAGCCATATGCTTTTAGAACTTCTTTGATGTATAACCAACTTGGATTATCATAAGCTTTCGCTAGGTCCAGTTGTATGATCACACCTGCTTGCTTATTATTCTTGAGAGAGTGCACTATTTCGTGAACTTGAATGATGTTATTTAGAATTTTCCTTCCTTCCACATACCCAGTTTGCTCCTCCGACATGAGAGTTGGAAGAAGGGGCTTGAGTTTGTTCACAATAACTTTGGAGATAATTTTGTATATTACATTGCATAGGGCTATGGGTATGAATCAATCTGGAGTCATTGTTTTATCTTGTTTAGGAATTAGGGCTATGAAGGAGGCATTTAGCACTTTTAGGATTGTTTTTGAAATTCTTGAATCCTCCACCACCTCCAGTATGTCTTGTTTGACTCTTTCCATGGCTGCCTTGAAGAAGTCAACATTAAAACCATCCAGTCCAGGAGCCTTCCCATTGTGGATCTCATTTATTACTTCCTTTACCTCCTCTTCTATCACTGGTCTGTTGAGATTATAATTATTTTCCCTGGTCACCAGTTTTGGAATGTGTTGCATAAATCATTTAATAGCTAGCGATTTGTCTAAGATAGGCTCCTCTACTATATTTTAAAAATGTTGTAACAGAATGGATTCCATTTCTTTGTGTGTGCTTAGCTCTTTCCCTTGAGCATCTATGAGCTTTGTGATTTGATTATGAGCCCGATGTTCCATGGTTGATTTGTGGAAAAACCTTGTATTTCTTTCTCCTTCTTTAAGCCATTGCACTCTTGATTTCTGCTTACAGAAAATTTCTTCCTGCTGACATCTGATGTCCCATTCCTGTTGGAGAGAGTCAGCTTGCAATTTCCTATCCCCAGTAAATCCTTCCTTGAGAAGTATTTGGTTAATTTTCTGTAACTTTTGTTCCACTTCTCCTTTGGCTTTAAAAATGTTGTCAAACTCACTTTCGTTCCAATCTTTGAGTTTGACCTTAATGTGTTTGAGTCTCTGTTGTAGAAGGAACATTTTCGTGCCTTGAACGGGTAAATCTTCCTTCCACAATTTATCAATATTGGAGATGAAGTTAGGGTGAGTAAGCCAAACATTTTTGAACTTGAAAGGCTTGTTCCTTGGAGTGCCAATAAAAGAAGCTTCTGGCTAAATAGGCCAGTGGTACGACCCTCCAAAAGGAAGGATAAAAGCATTCAAGTTAGGTCCAGAGAGGAAGAGGTTCCCTGAGATAATGAATATATCTAGTTTTGAGGCAACTTGGGAAGCTCCTCCCCTCTTATTGTTCCATGTGAAGGTTCCATTTGCTGTTCCCAAGTCCACTAGCCTCAAGTTGTTTAGGAAGTTCTAGAAAGCAATAGAGATTCTACCTATTACTCTAGTTCCTCCTTTTTTTCCGTGAGAGATTTTATCATCTTGAAATCTCCACCTAGAATCCAGGGCATTACTAGGTGTCTCTCCCTTAGCTCCTCTAGTGAGGTGAGAAGCTTGAGTTTGTCTTCAGGTTTTTGAGGACCATAGACATTTTTGACCATATAGATTTGCTTATCACCCAAAGGTTGGATAACCATTGAAAGGTAGTTCCTGGATACTTCAGTGTGTTCTTCACCAGAACTCTGCCTGCAACCAAATTTACAAAACCTACAAATTCACCAATTACATGTAATTCAAACACTCAATAGAATTTCAGGCATTAACGCAGTTCTGAATATATATATAATATAGATATATATATATATATATATATATATATATGAACAATGATTACAGAATGTGACTCTCCGTCTCTCACAGTCCTAATCTTCGATATATGTGGCCTCTCCCTATGACTCTGCCCGTAGACTTACATATATTCCAGGAGTGTTGTTAAACTATCCAAGGTCAACTCCTCTATCTACTGAACTAACTCCTAAATCCCCTCGGTCCTCTATGTCCACTTCTAGGTTCAATTAATTCCTAAATTCTCTCCTTAGTTCCTTGAATCATGCAACTGTTTAAGAGTCCTATTTGACTTCTGATTCTTGTCATTTATTCATCACTCAGTTCTAATTTATTTGAGGGCTTTTACAACTTCCTCCATTATCTAATTAAATCACACGTAAAGGCCTAAATATTGCATTAGCTCGAGACTTAGGAAACTACTTCTCTAAAGCTACATGACCCCATATGTCTACTTAATTACAATGGTTTTTCTCTTGGGTGAATGCTCACGCATCAGACTCCCAAAGTAGAAAATAGTCATGATCTCCTGATCATGTGTCTTCTGATTTTTGTCTCCCTGGATCCCACACTTATTTTTGTAACTGTCCACATGCCTTGTTCCCTTATCGTTGTTGTACTTCTGCTGTATTTTGCTCCATCTTCTTCTTGTTGTCAATCAGATTCAAGTTCCTATTGATATTGCTTCTTGCTGCTAGCATTTTCCTCCATTTGAACTGCTTCATCATTAGTTGCCACATTTCTTCAATCTTTGTTTTCAATACATCTTTGGACTGGTTCATATTCTGCTTCATGTTACTGCCTCCCTCTTTTTGTTTCAGGTTGTTGTTGTTGTCTTCTATGCTGACTCTTACTTTACTTGCTCCAACTTTTGCCTTGATTGCTTTGTTGACTTCTAATTTGCTTGCTTTAGCCTTTGTTTGCTTTACTTGTTGCCTCACTATCATCGTTACCCTCTTTCATGACTAAATCATGACTATTCAACATTCTTTCCAGCAATTTAACTTCTCTACTCCATGGATTGATTTCTTCCATAGTCTGTTCTTTCACCTTTATTTCGTTGTTCACTTGTGCGAAATCGCCTTTAGCGTATCTCCTTTAGCATTTGCAACTAAACCTGCATTCACAAAACACTTGTTAAAATAAAAAACATAAGGCTTTTGTGCCTTATCTTCCTTTGGCAACAATTTAGTTTGTTGCTTTGTTTCTTTCTCCTTTGTCAGCACATCAATATGCTAGTTTGAACTCTCAAAAGAATTCATGAGAATATTCATTAGTCTCTCTTCTACACCATTTGTGGCCTCTCCCTATGACTCTGCCCGCAGGCTTACATATATGCCAAGAGTTCTATAGAACTATCATGGTTTGACTCCTCTATCTATTGAACAGACTCCTAAATCCCCTCGGTTCTCTATGTCCACTTCTAGGTTCAATTAATTCCTAAAGGCTCTCCTTAGTTCCTCGAATCATGCAACTATTTAAGAACCCTATTTTACTTTTGACTCTTGTCATTTATTCATCACTTAGTTCTCATTTATTTGAGAGCTTTTACAACTTCCTCCATTATATGATTAAATTACACTTAAATGCCTAAATATTGCATTAGCTTGAGACTTAAGAAATTACTTCTCTAAAGCTTCATGACCCCTATGTCTACTTAATTACAATAATTTTTCTCTTGAGTATGCTCGTACATCACTACGGTTTATAAACTCAAATATATCATCATTAGGTTTGTGTTACATTAATAAAATAAAATAAAAATTTTAAATTGTATTTTATTCATATGTTTTAAAATCAATATCTATAATCTTATTTAATATTCTAATTAATAAAATATAACAATTAATATACATATTCAGTTATGTTTGCAAACAAGTATATAAAGCTCTTCCTTCCACCCAACTGGGTTATAAGTTTCCAGCGGCTTACATGTGGTCCACTACTACAAAGTGAGACATCATGATTAACGTTGTGGAATGAGATGGTTAACAACGAACATGTAAGCCATAAATGTATAAATAACAGTAAACAATTGGAGATTCATTGGAAAGTTCATGATGAGAAAGTAAGCCAACGTGAGAACGCTGTAAAATGCTTGTGACTATGGAGACCCGTAAATTTTAATATGTAAAAATAAACATAAACAATGAGAGATCCAGTTGGTAAGTACATGGAAAGAGATTCTATCGTACATTTTTTCCTCATCCTCATGTTAACAGAAAAGAGAGAAGCAAAATGGAAATTTAAAGGAACGAACAAGATATATTGCTCATAAGAATTTTCTACAACCAATGGCAGCTGATCATTCTTGCAACTATCACTTCCCTTTGAAGACTAAATTTAGATTTGCACAATCTCTGAGACATGCAAATGAGTTTCTACCTATGTCCGCGACCTATGTAATTATTTAATCTCTGGTCTCACATTGACTAATGAGAGCGTGTGAGGAATCATCAATGCACTTTAAACTTTTGAATTAAACAAACAATAAAACAAAAGTTACTCTGTTTTGTTGGAATTTTATGGTGATTTCAAACACAAAAGACCAGAGAACAATGCTCTGATACCATGTTGGAATTTTCTGCTAAATTCCTTAACAAACGGACAACACAAAAATGCTCTGTTTCTGCACAGAAAACTGAAAATTTCATTTTCTGGACTTGGTGTTGCAGCAACAGGAAATAACACTCTGTTTTTGATAACACAGAAAAAATAGAGAATAGCTTACTGGAAACTGTGTTGCGGCAACACAGTTTGGTGTTGCAGCAACGCTGATCATGGTGTTGCAGCAACACGATTTTTGACGTCAAGCCACTCGGTGTAACGACAACACATTTTTGACGCTAAGTCACTTTAAGAAAATTGACGCTTTGGTGTTACAACAACTAAAAACAAGTGGCGTCAAATTCACTTATAAACTTACATTGAGACAATTGACGCTTGGTGTAACAGCAACTAAAACAGGCTAAACAGTAAACTTGTAAACAGTAAACCTGTATTCATAAACAGTAAACAAGCTGATACAAATTCGTCTTCCTCTTGATAGAGGGATAACAGCATGAACAGTTCAGTTCTAGAAATCTATGCTTAAGAGCATCTTCCTCTTAACAGAGGGATTCACCAAGGAACGCTTCTGTTCCACACAAATAAAATCTACCTCTTAACAGAGGGATTTTAACATGCCTGCTTCAGAGGCACTTCAATCTGTGTATATCTGCAAATTGACACTGCTGTGTTTGCACTGTTGTGCATTACAAATGAGCAAAATACTCTGTCTCAGTATTGCTGTCTCAGCACTGTTGCTTCAGCACTCTGTCTCAGCACTGCGTTTCAGCAACTCTATCTCAGCACTGCTGTGCATAAAGCTTTATTCATGTGAGCTCGTGCTGCTGCACATTCTTCCTCAAAAAACACAGAAATTACATTTTAGCACTGTTGTGCTGTATTGCAGAGAGATTAACACTGTTGCCACACACTTCTTCTATGCTGCTCTTCATTACATTTATAGGGAAAATAAATATCTGAGTTTAATAAGAAAATAACCAAAATATCTTGTAATGGTCATCTGCGTATTGAATGCAGAAGCGGTGATTCCTTTTTCAGTGAAAACAAGTCGGCGGTTGCAGGGTAATTAAATTCTGTGAATTTAATGCTCATCAATGTGCAAAATATTTGCAGCGACTTTGCGGCATCGAACAGGCTTGAACATTTACGAGAAATCAGATTTTTGTCCAGTTGTTCATTGTTTGTAGTTGGAATTAAATTCCAACAGTCCCCCTTAATTTCAGCTGCTGGGTTATTAGTCATACCCAGAGACTTTATCAAAAATTCGAAACTTTTTTGATCCAATGGTTTGGTCAGAATATCAGCGACTTGCTCCTTCTCTACTCTCATGGCAGATGTAATTTCAAATCTCTTCCCTATAGGAAGATCCATCTGATAGAATTCTACCAGGGTCTTCATCAAATCTTCAATCTCTTCGTCTGTCATATTTACAAGGGTGTTGGCAGTAAAGCCCATCTCAGCCAATAACTTAGATTGATGGTATATTCTTGCGCCCATTTAGATAAAGTACTTGACACTGTATTCCGATTAATTAATGCAGACACCCTCGCTTGCAGTGGAATGAAACACAAGTTGGACTAAAATGCTGAAAGAAAGCAGGTGAATTTGTGGGCGAGACCTAAATGTAAACTGTCTGCCATGTGATGGGATGGGAATCATTGTGGGACGTTCATTGAATATTAAATTGATGGTTAGCTGGAATGAGGCCTTAGAGACGGCCATGCATTGGCAGGAGGAATCTTATAGCTTAAATACGACCGATTCCCACAGATACCTTCACACTTGTGCTCCTGTTATTTCGTTCCAGATTGTTAAATCGCTTGTCTCACCAACGCTTCGTTGTGAATTTCACATCCTGTGAACTCCAAGGGAGCAGGTTTATGTGTTGATTAACCATTTGTGCTTTCGTATACATTTCAACGGTCATAGTAGTTTCATGGCCTAGATTTGAGGGCTCTAGGTGTGTGCGTGGAGGTTTTGAGTAAACAATTGTGGGATCTACGTTGAAATAAACTGCACTCTACTGAAACATTCCTTCGTTATTTTCTTTCTCTTTGCTATCCATTAGGGTTTTTCATAACACCCTTCCAGCTCTATTATTGAGCTAAGATTCTTCTTTGCACTTTATCCCATATTAGGGTTTTTTCCTAACACCCTTGGAGGTCTATTATTAAGCTGAGCTTCTTCTTTGCTCATCATAACAATTTTGGATTTTGTAGAAGACACAATGAGGTTTGGTTTCTTGTCAATATGGACCGCTCTCATGCTATCATGTGCTCTACCGCCCTCCTACACTGTGAAAGCTCGGCATATTGCCTTAAAGCATCAATCTGACCTTCATCACAACCAGGAAGAACAGAGATTCTTTCAAGATGCATACGTAAGAAGGAGCTCGGAGAATAAACTGGCAGCCACCCAGTTCAAAGTGTCACTACAATATAGCCCTGCTGATAACGACGCTCACAAAGTCAAGGGGGCTAAGACGCTAGCCAGCAAAGGCGGTGGAAATCAAATTTTTCCACGGCATAGAAATGCGCCAGCAATGGAGAAGGGCATTGCAGTGATGGCCTTTCGTCCATCATCATCTGGCCATAGCCCAGGGATAGGCCATGATAATCCCCCTGACCCAACGCTCTAAACCGATCTGGCTAGTCAGTAATATGTATATATTTGTTTTCATGTGAAGTCAGTAATATCTATATGTACTGGTCGTTTTTCAAGATTATAGTTTTATGCACTCTATGATTGCACCTCCTTTAGGAGACTTCAAGAGTTTCAGAGTTTTGCTCATGAGTTGTGCCTTATTAGATTGCGATGAAAAAGAAAACGTTGAAAGAGTAGCCATGAATTAATTGAGGCAATAACTATATTGACTGATATCAAAATGGACTAACGATGAGGTGTAGATCGATCCCTAACATATGGAATCAGAATCCATAGTACAATCCCTCGTTTTTCTATTTTATTACGTTTTTCTACTTTATCACATTAATGATATCAGATTCCATGTTGAATCTCACGTTTTTCTAATTTATAACTAATCAATAGTAACGACGGACAAACGAGCGACCATATTTAGCTTTTGGGTGTCATAAAACGGTTGTTCAATCTCACCGAAGATGGAACTCGTCAGCCAAGAGTGAGCGATGTATAGTGTAACACGAAAAAAAAAAATTATCTTTGGGAAATGGTAATTATTCTTTCTAGGAGTGCTAGTTGATCCCTGAGCTGGTAGTTGATCCGGGTGCTTAAATCGATTGGGATTTCTAAAATATTACGGGATCTGAGGTACATGGATGAAGTCAAATAATTTAACTAGTTTATGTCTTTAAATTTCTGGAATATTTTAAGAATTAATAATTAATTCCATGTTTGTCAAATTTTAAAATATTCTCTAAATCAACCATGTTTTATTAAAAAATCTGAAAAGAAGTTTATTAATAAGTCTCCACATATTTACTGTAGATTATTTTATTTGTATATTTGTATATGTTATTAGTGGAAGCCACGGAATGAATCAAATTATTCATGAATGTGTATTTGTCTATTCAAATTATTCATGAATGTTCAGTTTGTAAGAGACTACATCTGTAAATTTGTGTGCAGACTGCCGCGCTGCTGGTTTGATTTGTTGTGTGGTTGAGAGGAAAAACGTTTAATTGCGAGTGACCGCCGAGGGTATTAAAGGCCGTGATTTCTTGTTCATTTAAAGTTCCCAGGGCCTCTTTCGCTGCAATCATTAGCCTCGATCTGCTCCTGCGATCGACCGTGAGCTGCCAAGTGACACCTATCGATTACAATCTGCTAACGAAAGCCGACGTAATTTGAGTTCTGAACATCGAGTGAACATCGAGCCATCACCATTCCCATTATCGCTCTTAAGCGTGGATCGACCGTGGGGGAGTGACTTCACCAGCATCATCGGTTCGTTTTGTTTCCATGATTCTAATTTCCTTTTCCTTTGGAATTGGATATTTTTAATTTTTTAATTTTTTAATAAGATGATCTAAATTAAAAAATGTGAGTATATTTTGTAAGGTAACTCTATTAACCAACGAAATTAAAAACAATAACTTCCTTACATATATAAATTATATGTTTAAACCATACTTAATTTAATATTTTACAAAACATGATTAAAATATTGTTGTACATATTTTTGATAGCCAGCCATATTAATTAGTGGGAAATAAATTAAATAGGAAATAATAAAACTTGCTAGTGGATTGATTTTGAAAATTATAACTGTCCGCTTTCTCAAACCATGTTCAACCAATCTGCAAGTAGACCTATCAATTCACTTTTTGTCAATGGTTGCTTCTGCATGTCATTCTCAAAGGTAGTGCCACTTGGTGGCTATCTTTGTAACAAAAATGATTAATGAGCCATACGGTAATCAACCCTATTAATAAAACTACACCATCACCCGGTCTTCATCCCCGTGGCTGGTTTTATTGTTTGTTGAGGCAATTGAGTGTGGATCTTTGGATTATGGGGTTTCTAGGTTTTGCTTCGTAATGTTTTATTCCATAATGTTTTATGTTGAAACCATTGACAGTTCATATTCTACACAAAACCAAATGAACACAATTGTGAAAAGAATTAAGGCATTCTCATTTATATTGCATTTTTTATTTTAACAATAGATTAATAATGTTAGTTTTTAGGTTTTAGACATTCTAAATACATAAGACTGTTCACATTCTAAAATGGTTGCATTAAAATTATTTAACCATCTCTATTCATGGGTGCACTAGATCTTTCTAACATTGTGGACAGCCCGCCCACATAGTCAACCACAAATGGTATGCTAAGAAATGCATGGAATTGAAGGCAAAATCATGTGCTCGGTTGTTTCCAGGTCATGAAGGTGCCATCCACCAGACCTTTGATGGCCTCAAATACAAGCCTACAGGTAATTAGGGATTCTCATTTTATGTTGTAATTGTGTATTCATGGCTGCATTATTTGGCTCTTTGAGATTCAAAGTTATGTTGTAAATATTGATCCTGTACGCTGTAACTACGCATGTCCAAGATTAATCTTCAGGCCTGTGCCTATTCGACATTGTTAATCTATTCACATTGTTCTGCTAAAGGAGGAGCAATTAAGTTTCTCACTTTACACTCATTGACATTGGTAAGATAGAAAACATTTTATTTCAAATTTTCTTTTCTTCTTTCATGTAAAAAACTCAATCAAAACACACTGGTCTTCCAATGAATATAATACATATTGAGATGAAATATAATGTGACCATCCGACTAAATGTGACCATCTATATTCATTGTTGCATTAAATCTTTCATTATTTTCCTTTTTAGATTTTCCCTTTCAGATTTGACTTATCTTGTGAATATTTGTCATGCGTCTGGCTGAATTTGTAATTTTTTTTAATGACATGCATATTTTATGATTAATATATGTATTTGTTTATGCAAACAACAATGAAGAGAAAACAAAAGGTTTCATTGAGTTTCTGCAACATTTTTGTTGGGGTGGATGGCTCGTCCACGTACTCAATCACCAACGGTATGCGTAGAGTGTGGAATTAATAGATTAAAAATACATTTTGTTAATATACTGAGCAATTATTTGAATTTGTCAATGATAGGTGAATTGTGTAACCATTTACTTTTGAATTTGTCAATGATAGCTGAATTGTGTAACCATTTACTCTTGTGTTTGTTTCTGTATTCACATGTAGAATTTGAAGAAAAAATCACGGGGAGCTTAATGGCATGAACCAAATGTGTTATGTAGCCCAAAATGCCCTAAATTTGGTAGTTCATTTTTAAAATTGGGGTTTCGTTTCCAAGTCGTGTTGCTGCCGATGGTACTATCAATGGAAAGAATATGGAGGCCACAGCTTGGGCCTGCACCACATATCATTTTGGATGGAGTTCATTATTTCGAACATGCCAATAGACTATTTAGTCGAGTGATTTGAAAGAAAAATACTCTTATCTTAAATTTCTATTTCAATTCCATTTTAATACCCTTCACTTATCTATGCTAATGATTTACTATGTGTAGAAATGGATTGATAGGAAAACCATTGTTATATTGGTGAAGCAATGTGATCAATAAAAATTAGTGTGATGTACTTAATAGATTATTATTAATAAGTAAAGTGTTGGAAATTATTTAAATAAAAAGCTACAGAGTCAAAATATTGTTAGATTTGTGAACTAATATGATTAATAGAAATTAGTGTGATGTACTTAATCGATTATTATTAATAACTTAAATGTTGGAAATTACTCAAAGAACCATCACGTTAGATTTGTGAACCAATGTGACCAATATAAATTAGTGTGATGTACTTAATACATTATTATTATTAAGTCAAATGTTGGAAATTACTCAAAGAAAGAGCACCAGAGTCAAAATATTTCTTACCACTCGGAAACAACTATGAGTGGAAAAATCCAAGATGCACTTTCCCCAAAAAATCTCCTAGCAAAATTAAGAGGAGAAAAAATGGACACTAAAATATATATTATGATGTGAGAGAAATATTATAATAAACATCTTAGATGGAGAAAGATATTAAGTTTGAGCTTAAATAAAGCAGTGTGGGAGAAAATGCAATTGGGCTTACAAACTAAAAGGCACGAAGATGCCAAAACTCAAAGAGATTGTTGATTGTAGTGGCAAGTCTATCTTAGTTTGGGGCAACTAGAAGATTCGGTTCATGGTTGGAAAAAACTTGGTGAGTTAGATAGAAATTTTTAGAAATTTTCCAACCAACAATTACTGCTCGAGGGATTGGAGAGCACATACCCTATGTTCTTCCACTCTTGGTAGTTGATCGAAAACTCTCCAAAACCGTCAGGAGCTTCAAGAGATACTTTGGAGCTTTTCGGGAGCTTCATTGCAACAATGTTTTTACGTTTTGGGAGCTTGAATGTAATGAATAACTGCAAACTTAGGTGTATTTGAGGCTGAAACTCATGGCACTGTGCGAAGTGAGAAGGGAAGGGTATGTTGTTGGTTTAGCTCTCGATATGGGTCTCGAACTAAGAGAAACAACCCATTTATGGAATGCCATTCTATCCAAATGAAGATGAGGCGTTCGCCTATCCTGGTCTTTGTCATCGCAAAACTATTCATTCTCCTCATATACATAGATGGTGGATGGATATAAAAGCATTTAAACAAACTCGACAAAAGATGGAATACTAAAGAAAAAAAGATAGTTGAAATTATGAAATATATAATATTATAAAAAATATTTTTAATCAATAATATATATTAAAGTGCATTTATAATTTTATTATACAAACTCTCTTTAAAATAAACATTGGTTTAAACTCTATGTTTAAATTTTTAATTATTATAATATAATATATAATTTCTTTTTCTCATATATATATATAATATAATAATAATTAATAATAATATATATAGATGTGAGGTTACATCAGCGAGGAATTGACCTAGTGACTAACTATAATGTTGCATCAAATCATTTATTAAATTGGAAAGTGGTAATTTTAACATTTTTTTTCGGGTTTGGAGAGTTCTCCGTGTTTCTTTGCTCAAAAGGAATTTGATTGGAAAATTGTTGATATATTAATATTTTGATTTTTTTGGCAACGTTTCAAAGCTCAATCTTTTACATATTTCTTTGCAAGATGGAATTTCATTGGAAAGTTTTGGATGGAAATAAATAAATTATTTTATTCTTATTTTTAATCCCAACTTGTCATTTCCTGTAAATTCGGGAAAAACTTCTAGTTGTGCCGGATACTCGTCCCGCGTATCTGAAGTACCCGGGTACCAGAAACTTGTAAAACATAGGAATTATATTATTTTTATATCATATTGTGTTTTAATATTAATTTTTTTTTTTTCATTCTAAATGATAGAAGTTTGGTTGAATGAATTAATACTTAGATGTACTAGTGATAAATTAGGCTAGAAGGTTCCTCATAGGAAACTGATTTCATTCCACATGTGTTG
>APFE030229007.1:0-14110 GCA_000404065.3 Pinus taeda
TCCGTGAGCTCCTGGTGATTCTTTGTAACTCCTGTGTTTTCTGTGATGAAATGTATGAACCCTGTCTGCCCGGTCGACTGTGTGGTGTGCATTTGGTTGCGGTCGTGGTCTTTGCTTTTTCAAGTCTTCGCCTATATGCTATTGATTGTTTGGTGAAGCACTGGTAAGATTTGAATTATAGTTCCATTTGCATGTGTTTTCGTTGTCATTGTAGTGTATATCCGGCTTTGATGTTCACCTCTGTGTATTCTCCTCGTTGTCTGCTCGTATCTCATAAGGGTTTATATCTCTGCGAGAGCTATAAGGTTAATGTGGACGTGGGTTCGTCGGCTTCCAACTTCGACTGGTCATGAGGCATGCTCTGCCCGTCCCTTTTCCAACTCAACCGGTAAGCTTTCGTTCTTTCCTAGATTTTACGTCTGCTATTTGTTTTGAAACTAATGGCTCGGCTCCTCTGTGAGCAGGGGTTCGTCTGGTTACGAAATTTATAGCTGCGGCTCGCCTATCAGGTAATGGCCCTTGTTAAACTTCCTCAGCAGTTTCTTCTTGATTCTCCGTTATGGTTTTCGTTTGCTGTGTTTGGTGACTGACCCTTTGTTCGTTTACCCTTATGTAGGTGGAGCTATTCATTGGTTCGAACTCTTGGACTCCCGACCACCCTGAACTGTATACGGGTAGCTTCACCTTGTCATTTTAACTGTGGTTTTTTGGGTTCTTGTATGGTTTGCTTGGTTTTCGTTGGCTCTGTGCCACTGTCTACTGTTGGTTCCTTAGGTGAGAGTTTCTGTGATAACCTCAGGGGATGGGCTCAAACTCTTTATTGAGAGCTTTTGTTTGCAACCGTGTTAGTTCCCCATGTCTGCGAACTCGGTTGGTTTTGTAGTTACTTTGAATAGAGAATGTAAATATTGACACAGACTTTTAATGACGATGTTCTATTCCATGAATTTTATATGAAAATAATTCTAGAACCACTTGTATGGTTTTGTTTGCATACCTGTTAAATGTATATACACCTGGGCGCTATGACCGCGTGACCTGTACTGGTCGTTGTGGCTCTTTGTTTGATTATTGGGTGTCTGTTCTGGTTTGGAGTCTGTAGTGAACCTGTTAACATTTGTTTTTTGTATCATAAAAGAAAACAAAGGAATACGCAGCATTGAATTTTTTTTCACAGTACTTGAGGACACTCGTGGAATTGTATGTGCACTAAAAGGATGAGTATATTTATTTCTTTTTCTTATCTTCTTCACTAGCCAACTCCTCTTGGGCTTATTTTTCCTCCTTTTGTATCATTGTCTTCGAACAATTGGATAACTGTTGCTAGTTGTTTTGTTGTCAGTTACAATAGTTATTTCGTATTTGAAACTTATTCTTAACTGGCATGTTTTTCTTTGCTTGTATTTACAATAGTAATATAACTGTTCGGAAACAAATGACTCGGACTAATTACTAATGTTCCTAACTAGAGTTCATTACATTATTCTTGGCATTTTTAACAGAAAAGTAAAATAACAAAAACAATAAATAAAAAAAAAAATATAGACAGACACACTGTCCGTCCAGTGAGTTGTGTTCGCTGTCCTTGTCAGAATCCATATCAACCTTGTTTCCGTCTTCATCCTGTTAACTAGATGCTCCTGCATCAGGCTCCCGGGGTAAAAGAAATTCATGGCTCCGTTCCATGAGTTCCTCCACCAAATAAACAGCCTTCTGTATCTGCGCCGCGTCGAGCCATGAGCTGTCCTCCATTGTACGGTCTCTCCACTTGACAAGGTAACTCAGATATTCCTTCCTGCGTGTGTTCTTGACTACCTCGGTTCTGAGGATCCCTTCAAGCTCATGGGACTTTACCGAAGGCAATTGTTTCTTCCAAGAACTGTCTCCAAATTGGGTGTCCCGTGTTGGCTGTACCACACTATCATCCTCTGTTTGAGCATTATCTGGGAACAGATCCACCACATTGAAAATAGGTGATATTCCTATGTTAGGTGGTAGTTGAATCTCGTAAGCATTGGCTAAAAATTTACGTATAATTTTGCATGGACCAATTTTCTTATATTTCAGCTTATTATATGTGCCCTTAGGAAACCGTTCCCGGTACAGATGAGCAAGGACCTCATCCCCAACATTAAAATGCACCTCTTGTCGCTTTGAGTCTGCTTGTTGTTTGTATTTTTGTGCGTTTTCCTGCAACCTTAGTTTGATTTTTTCATGTAGTTCGCTCATTGCTTCGGCAAAGTCTTCCCCATTCGCGCTTCGCCATTCCAGCTTTCCCAAATCTCGTAGCTCATGTATTCCCCGAGGATGCATGCCATACAAAATCTGAAATGGGCTAAGTCCAGTGTTACGGTTGGGTGAATCGTTATAAGCGAATTCTGCCTGGGTGAGAGCTCGGTCCCATATTCGTGAATTTTCTCTAGTCAAACTCTGTAATAAATTGCCCAAGCTTCTGTTCACCACTTCCGTTTGTCCATCAGTCTGCGGATGGTAGACAGAGCTGAAGTTCAGTTGTGTGCCCAACTTTTTCCACAGGGTGCGCCAAAAGTGCCCTGTGAACTTTACGTCCCTGTCTGAAATGATAGTTCTGGGTAGGCCATGTAATCTAACAAATTCCGTGAAAAACAGGTGTGCCACGTACGTGGCGTCACTAGTTTTTCGACAAGGAATAAAATGAGCCATTTTTTAAAATCTATCTACCACCACCATTACTGAATCATACCCTCACTGTGTTCTAGGCAGTCCAAGAACAAAGTCAATGCTGACCGAGTCCCATGGCCTGCTTGGAACAGGTAGTGGTGTGTAAAGTCCAGTATTCTAACTGTGTCCTTTTGATAGTTGGCACACTTTACACCTGTTTACATATCTCTATACATCCCTTCTCATTTTAGGCCAATAATAGAAATGTCTGAGTTGCTCCAAAGTTTTGTTGATGCCAAAATGTCCCTCTAATTCGTCGCTATGCTTTTCCCGTACAATATTCTCCCTCATTGAACAGTTCGGGATACATAATTGCCCAACTCTGAATAATAATCCTTCCTGTAAATTATAGTCTAACCACGGGCTTGCATTCCTTAATACGGGATTTTGGCAGGCTTCAAAAGCTTCCTTAAAATCCATGTCGGTTTGATACAAATCTTTCAAATGTTCGAATCCCAATTCCTGTATGCTACTCTCCTGTAAGAGCTAGGCTCTTCTGCTCAAAGCATCTGCTACTTTGTTGGCTTGCCCACTTATGTGTTTTAACACGAAAGTGAAACTCTGCAAGTATTCTACCCACTTGGCATGCTTATGATTTAACTTGTGCTACTGCATTACGTATTGCAATGCCGAATTATCAGAAAACATAACGAATTCATTTCCGAGTAGGTAGTGCCTCCAATGCTTTAAGGCTTGGACCACTGCATAAAATTCCTTGTTGTATGAGGAATATTTTTGTCGGCTTTCATTCAATTTTTCACTGAAAATGCCATTGGTCTGTCGTCCTGACTAAGCACAACACCAATCGATGTTCCACTTGCGTCACACCAAACTTGAAAAAGTTTATTGAAATCAGGTAGCCTCAAGATTGGCCTCTCCATGATCTTCCACTTCAAAAGCTGAAAACTGTCTTCTCCCTTCTTGGTCCAACAAAAGGGCTGGTTGGCCTTTTTGATGGTCTCTAACATTGGTGCGCAGATTTCACTGAAATTTCTAATAAACTTTCGATAAAAACTTGCCAATCCGTGGAAACTACGTACCTCAAATAAGCTCTTCGGTGACGGCCAATTTATAATTGCTGCAATCTTCTCGGGGTCCATTTTTAATTCATTTTCTGCAACTACAAACCCCACATAGACCAGCTCCTTCTACAGGAAAGTGCATTTCTTTAAGTTTATCAGCAATTTGTTCTACTGTAACTTTTCTAACACTTTTCAAACATGTTGAAGATGCTCGCTTTTTGTTCTGCTGAAAATTAAAATGTCATCAAGATAAACTATCACGAACTTGCCAATAAATTCCTTTAACATTTCATTCATTAGTCTCATAAAGGTACTAGGAGCGTTGCTCAATCCAAATGGCATGACCAGCCATTCGTACAGCCCTTCATTAGTTTTGAAAGTTGTTTTCCACTCATCTCCTTCCCTGATTCTGATCTGATGATAACCACTCTTCAAGTCAATCTTTGTAAAATAAGCTGCTCCACTAAGACAGTCCATCATATCGTCCATCCTGGGTAAGGGAAATCTATATCGAATTGTAATTTTAATAATGGCCCGCGAATCTGTACGCATTTGCCATTCTCCACCCTTCTTAGGTGCAAGTACAGTTGGTACTACACACGGGCTCAAACTTTCTCTCATCAGTCCCTTATCCAACAACTCCTGCACTTGTTTCCGAATTTCTTCATTGTCTTTCGGACTCATCCTGTACGCTGCCTTGTTTGGCAAGCTTGCTCCCAATATAAAGTCAATGTGATATCTAATACTCCTCTTGAGAGGCAACTTATTAGGTAAATCATCAACCACAATGTCTTGGAATTCTTTCAAGAGCTCCTGAATTTCTACAGGCAGTTCTGCTTTTTCTGTGTTCAGCAACACTGGTCTTGCCCTCCTTACAATTGCATAATTTACCTCATTTTCCTCAACCTGCTTCACAAACTGTTTCCCTCCAGTTAACAATGTTTTTGTGCCACTTGGTTCTGCTGCATCTTCTTCCTTGATGGGTACAAGCGTATGTTTGATCCCATCTTTCACAAATTTATAACAATTTGTCTTCCCATCATGTGTCACCCTCCGGTCATACTGCCATGGTCTGCCAAGCAGTATATGGCACATGTCCATTAGCATAATATCGCAGACCACCGTGTCGTGATATTTGCCAATGTGAAATTCTACCTCGCACTGTTCATCAACTAATAACTGGTGGCCTTTCTGTAGCCACGACACCTTGTAAGGCATGGGGTGTTTAAGCCGCTTCAAGCCTAGCTTCTCCACCATTTCGGTGGCAACGCGATTGTCTGTACTTCCGCTGTCTATAATCAATTTAAAACACTTCCCCTGTGATTTGCAAACTGTTCGAAACAACGCTTTTCGCTCGGTTTGTTCAACCTTCTCTTTGGCTGGTTTCAACAGCACCTTGTTCAAAATTAGAGCTTCCCCCATTTCTGCCACATTTTCTATCTCCCGAGGTTGTGCTTCGGCTTCCTCAGGTTGCGCAACAAATGCTCCCCTCTGGCCAATGTGTTCAGCTTCTGGACATTCGAAGGATCTGTGCCCCCACTTGTCGCACCTGTAGCAATAGACATTAGTCCCTCTTCTGTGACCATTTCCTCTTCCCCGTTGATATGGCCGACCTCCTCTAGTGCTTTCTCCCTTTTCTACTATCCCTGAAGCTCTGGAACTGCTACCTTGTTCGCTGTTTGTGGCAGTTTTCCCTCTATCGTAGGACTGTCCTCGTCCTCTTCCATTCCCTCTCCCTCTCCTGTTGTTCTGTTTCCTGTTGATTTTCTCCTCAGCCTTTATAGCACTCTGAAAGGCTTCCTCAATATTTTAGGGGGAGAGAATACTGATCTCGTCCAATATTTCCAACCTCAAAACATTTACATACCTTGTTGTTTTTTCTGAAGTATCGTTCGCATAACCAGCACGTAAATTTACATGGTAAAATTCTTCCGTATATTCCTTTACAGTCATACCCTTCTGCCTTAAATTCCGCACTCATCGGTAAAGCTCAACCTGTTAGTCTTTCGGTAGAAATCTGCCCTTCAGTTTTTCCACCATTCGTGGCCACCTTTTTATTGGAAGCTTGTTCATTCGTCTCCTATCCACTTGGACACTATCCCACCATAAGAGGGCATGCCCTTTTAATTTAGTTGCAACAAATCTAACTCTTTTATCCTCACTGACTTCCTCATTTTCAAAATACTTATCTAATTCGCTTATCGAGTCCAGCAAGACATCTGCAGACAGGCTGCCATCATAGTTGGGAATCTCCGGTTTGGGTTTGCTGCTCGCTAACAGAACTGATCACAATAGCCTTAACTCCGGGGCTTCTTCTTCTAACCCATCTATAACAGTTGCTTCCTCATCTTCACTGTCATCCCCAAGTTCCGGGTCTCTTCGCCTACCTGCCTCTACTGCTTCCAAGCGAGCTGTAAGGATTCTCAACTGTTCTCTCAACCCTTCGTCTGCTACTCTGCGTGCACCTCTTCCACGTCCTCGTCTTTTTACTTCCATGTTCCTCTACTTCCTCAAAAAAAAAAAAAAACTTTGCTCCGATAGCACTTGATGGAGCCAACCCACGTGGTCCCGCTGCTCCAAAGCTGATGTGTAACGTACTTACGATCTGGACAGTAATGTAATTGATTTGGTAATAAATGTTGTTTTGATTTTCAATCTCCTTGGATTATCGCATGGGTACCTTGAAGGTTTGTTGGGTGGACATTTGTCCCTCCTCGGGATCTTGGAAACCCACCTCAGTTTGGGTTTTACTCCGTTCGCGGTCCTTGGGTGGTCATTGTTGCACTGGTCTTTAGCTCTGCGAGATCCTCACGATTCTTTGTAACTCCTGTGTTTTTTGTGATGAATTGTATGAACCCTGTCTACCCAATCAACGGTGTGGTGTGCGTTTCGTTGCGGTCGTGGTGTCTGATTTTTCAAGTCTTGCCCTGTATGCTATTGATTGTTTGGTGAAGCACTGGTAAGATTTGAATTATAGTTCCATTTGCATGTGTTTTCACTGTCGTAGTGTATATCTGGCTTTGATGTTCGCCTCTGTGTATTCTGGTCGTTGTTTGCTCGTACTCACAAGGGTTTATATCTTTGTGAGAGATATAAGGTTAATGTGGACGTGGGTTCGTCGGCTTCCAACTTCGACTGGTCATGAGGCATGCTCTGCCCATCCCTTTTCTAGCTCAACTAGTAAGCTTTTGTTCTTTGCTAGATTTTATGTCTGTTATTTGTTTTGAAACTAATGGCTCGGCTCCTCTGTGAGCAGGGGTTCGTCTGGTTATGGAATTTATAGCTCCGGCTCGCCTATCAGGTAATGGCCCTTGTTAAACTTCCTTAGCAGTTTCTTCTTGATTCTCCATTATGGCTTTCATTTGTTGTGGTTGGTGATGGACCCTTTCTTCGTTTGCCCTTATGCAGGTGGAGCTGTTCGTTGGTCCGAACTCTTGGACTCCCGTCCACCCTGAACAGTATACGGGTAGCTTCACCTTATCGTTTTAACTGTGCTTGTTTGGGTTCTTGTATGGTCTGCTTGGTTTTTGTTGGCTCTATGCCACTGTCTGCTGTTGGTTCCTTAGGTGAGAGGTTCTGTGATAACCTCAAGGGATGGGCTCAAACTCTTTATTGAGGGCTTTTGTTTGCAACCGTGTCAGTTTCCCATGTCTGCGAACTCGGTTGGTTTTGTAGTTAGTTTGAACAGAGAATGTAAACATTGATAGTGACTTTTAATGACTATGTTCTATTCCGTGAATTTTATATGAAAATAATTCTGGAACCACTTGTATGGTTTTGTTTGCATACCTCTTAAATGTATATACACCTTGGCGCTATGACCGCGCGACCTGTGCTGGTCGTTGTGGCTCTTTGGTTGATTATAGGGCGTCTGTTCTGGTTCGGAGTCTGTATTGAACCTATTAACAATTGTTTTTTTGTATCATAAAAGAAAACAAAGGAACACACAGCATTGAATTTTTTTTCACAGTACTTGAGGACACTCGTGGAATTGTATGTGCACTAAAAGAATGAGTATATTTATTTATTTTTCTTATCTTCTTCACTAGCCAACCCCTATTGGGCTTATTTTTCCTCCTTTTGTATCACTGTCTTCGAACAGTTGGACACTCGTGGAATTGTATGTGCACTAAAAGAATGAGTATATTTATTTATTTTTCTTATCTTCTTCACTAGCCAACCCCTATTGGGCTTATTTTTCCTCCTTTTGTATCACTGTCTTCGAACAGTTGGATAACTGTTGTTAGTTGTTTTGTTGTCAATTACAATAGTTATTTCGTATTTGAAACTTATTCTTAAGTGGCATGTTTTTCTTTGCTTGTATTTACAACAGTAATATAACTGTTCTCTGAAACAAATGACTCTGACTAATTACTACTGTTCCTAACTAGAGTTCATTACATTATTCTTGGCATTTTTAACAGAAAAGTAAAATAACAAAAACAATAAATAAAAATAAAAATAAAGACAGACACGCTGTCCGTCGAGTAAATTGTGTTCTCTATCCTTGTATCCATATCAACCTTCTTTCCGTATTCATCGTGTTAACCAGGTGCTCCTGCATCATTAGCTCCTTAAGATGATAAAGAGCGACAATTTGCTCATTAGGCATTTTACATTTGAGCTTGTTACGTTATTTATTTTCCTCTACAGTTTGTGTGTAATAGTCGTTAACGTTATTCGAAATATTCCAATGGATACACATTGAATACCCGAACGATGTGTTCAGGCATCTCTAATAAGTCATATATATGAGATATGTGCATTCCTCCTTCAAGTGAGGCGGAGTCTCCATGAGTCCTGCCGAGTAAACTGCTGGTATGGTGCCGAGGGACATAATCTCAGTTTAATAATTGTTTTCGAGGAGACTTCAGTTGCATATATATTTTGGCCCATACTTTTCTATTTACTATGTAAATTTTTATCATATGTTGATTTTTGGGAACGAAGAGTAAAGATAGTGGAGCTTGTGGTGATTGTAATAGAGGAGAAAATGTTGTTCCAATGAAACTCTTCGTTTTAAGATCGAAAAATTCATGGATATATACATTAAACTCTCTCTTAAAGTTTAATGAGTAGAGCAACTATGACAGTTTGGCAATGGTTATGCGTCATTCTGCTACTTACCCGTTTCAACATTATCAAACATGTAAGCTATGTAGACAGTTACTGCAATAAATTCAAATTACTTGACCTCGAATACTGAAATCATAAAACAAGTAAATTATCTATCCTAGATATAATATTACCTATTGCAGGGATGGAAGTTGAAGTGCAGAGAGTTTACCTTATGTGTGGTTTGTTGTGTTATTGAAGACTAAGCGAATATTTCTTGGTCAACATTGGTACCATTTAAATATCGCGGAATGCTAGTGATGCTTGTGTTGGGCTGTGCAATGCTTCCAGGTGCTGTTCGCTAGTATTAAATATGGAATAGGAGAAGGGCTGCTACAAATGCTACAAATTTCTACTTTTTAGATGGAACGAACAAATAGATGTTAAATTGAATAGATAGGAAATTTCAAATAATCTGTATAGATATAGTTCCATGTGTAATACTAATATCAGCATAATGGCACCTCACCCTTGGTGTACATGCTCTTTTACACGGAACTATCCTAGTTTATGCATTCCATCCAAAGCTTTTACAGGGAATTATCCTAGCTTATGCATTCCATCCAAAGCATTGTTGTTCTATGTTATCTAAGTAAGACGCATATAATTTCAATGAGAAGTTAGAGATTTCAAATTATAAGTCATTCGAAGGAAAAATAGAATTCGATGACGATTTAATAATTCCACGTGTGTAGAGACCACCACAATTTAGAAGAGTCTTAAAACAATTTCACCACCCAATTAGGAATAAAATAGATGGTTTTTAATTAATTGAGGGTGGTTTATGAAACTGTAAGGATGGAAAACCATTTTCCAGATTCCTTTGTCCATTTACCAAAAACTCTATATCACAATTTAGAAGACTCTTAAAACAATTTCACCACCTAATTAAGAAAAAAATAAATTGTTTTAATTAACTGAATTTCTCCATGAATGAGTATTTTAGGTGGTTTATGAAATTGTAAGTATGGAAAACTATTTTTTAGATTCCTTTGTCCATTTACCAAAAACTTATATATAAATAAAATTGATGAGCTTTTGTAAAATATAATCAATAATATAAATTAAAATATTTTATTTTTTTATTTTTACTTTATTGTTTTAATTTTAATTTGATTTAAAAAAAATTGAAAGCTAATAATTTTAACCAGGTTGATTTTATATGAGTTATATTATAATTATATGTTTAGTAATATAATTTTAAGATTTTTTTTGTGATAATTTAAATTGTATTTTTGCATCATTTTATTGTTGGAAAGAATTGAAGTTTTGTTGCAAAATAATAACTACTAAATTAAAAATTGGATATGGGAAGAAAAGAAAAGACAAATGAAAAAATAATTAAAAAAAATAATAAAATTGAAAAAGAAAAGAAAAAAGAAAAAAATATATATCTATAATTAATAGATGAAAACTTTCAATTATATATACTCTCTCTCTCTACTATATATATAATATATAGAGAGAGAGAGAGAGATATATTATATACACTAAAAAAGCAAGTTTATATAAACAGTTATTAATTTATACTTAATTTACAATTAATAACTATTCATATAAACTTGCTTTTTTAGAATATATATATGTGTGTTTATATACATTCTTTTAAGGTAAACTATTTCATCCTTAAATAAATACATATTTTTTTATATGTAATTTATTCATATTAAATTTGAATATTCATAAATAGAGATTAAACTTTCATTTAAAACCTTTTGTTATTTTTTAATCTCTACTAATGATAATTAGTTTATAAATAATATAATATCACTATTAAAATTTATAGTTAAAAAAGTGGTGACTTTCCCAATTCCAAAAAAAATTCAATGTTACTTTTTTAAACACCCACCATCCCTATATTATATCAATATTATTTATATAAATAAGGCCGTGTTAATAAATTAAAATAAAAATTTTGAGAATTAATTATATAATAAATATTTTTTATTCTCTCTGAAATGTATTATACAACCAAACGAATATTTTCTGCTTCTTTCATACCCAATCCAAATACTTCAAAGTTGCAATGTTCTATTGAACACATATTACAACCATCTTTTACGTAATTGTGATATCGCCCTGTTATTTTTTAACTATTTTTAAACATATATAACATATATTCCATAACAATGCAGAGAATTACTTGAAGGTTGGCATGCTCTAATCACATTTTAGGTGATTGCGATATGATTGGTATGCATTAATAGTAATAAGGATCTTGTTTTATTTTAAATATATTTTCTCATAACAAAACAAATACTTGTTTGTGATATGAAGTCGACATGCTGCAAAACAGCTGTACTAGCCAGTTCTATGTGAATATTACCAACATGGAGTTTGACATTCTTTAATAGACATGTACTAACTACCTACCATAGACATGTACTAACCACCTACCATTTACGTGATTGTGATAAGTTTGATTGTTCGTATGTAAAAAACAATCATTTGCAACTTGTCTCATTTTCCAATTTTATCTGTCAGCTAGACGACCAGTCCCCCCTTGTCCAATAAATGTTGTAAAAGCGATTATAATAGCCACTGTCAAAGCCTGCGTTGTGCAGCGCGGTTCGAGTTTATGGTTGTATTTGCGAGCCATGAAGGTACCTTATCTCTACCGGAAACCCTATCTCTACCTGAATAAGTTAGTTTGCCTACTACACATGCCATTATTGAAGTTTTGTAAATAATCACTGAAAATGAATCGATTTTTGTCCAGCAAGAGGACATTGCATTTAGGAAACAATAAATACAAACTTCCAGAGTTGGGTTTCAAAGCCTTCCACACTCACATGTTAATACCATTGTACCTCGGGCATAGGAACGCATTCACGAAAACGACACGTTTAACCTAATCAGGTGACAATCTGCTCTCGTGATCCTAGGGTAAGCAGCAAATGATAAATCTTTAGCCTTATAAAATATGCATCCTTATGCATATATTATTTTTGTTACTTACTAAATTATTAATGAAGTGTTATTTAAGTTATTATTATTATTATTATTACTTCTTTTTTTTTCCTGAAAACTTATCAATAGTAGGATTATTGGTTATGATTTGCCAATGTACTTTGATTTATCATTGTTATGCAAAGAAAACTCCTTTTAAGGGAGAAGACTTGTTATTCAAAGAAAACCCCGGTTAAGAGAGAAGACTTTCACTTCTATCAGGTGCCTCTAAGTCTCCATTAAATCATTTCTTTATGTAATGTTTTGGTTGCAATTGTTTTGCAAGACATTATGAATTTATGTTTATTTATAGTTATTTAGGTTAGAAACAATGTCATGGGACAAAAACTAAATTTTGACACTTGAATGAGAAGTGTAAATATTTATTTTGTTTTTACGTAGAAAAATTACCTGAAACAACACTCTAGTAGTCAGGTTTCTATTGCTTAAGTGGTTGGAGTCCCAAGTAGTGGACAAACAAAGGTGACATTTTCCACGATCATAACCTCCAAAGATTCCCCAAGATTCTAGGAGGAATGATCACCACCATGAGACATGGTAATTGGAGATAAATGTTATGTGGCGTTGGGAATAAGAAACATAATTGGAGAGAAATGCAATGTTGGATGCAAAGAAAGGGGTATACCTATAAAAATTTCAGGTACACGAAACAAAGACTAGACATGGAATATGTGGGGTTGGGAATAAGCAACATAATTGGAGAGAAATACAATGTTGGATGCAAAGAAAGGGGTATACCTATAAAAACACTAGGTACATGAAAGAAAGACTACACATGGAAATAAAGTACACTGCTAGAGTCCGTGAAGGGAGGAAAAAAATACCAACTAAAGAAGACAAGATTACCAATAGAAGAGAAGCTTGAGGCTTAGGGGGAATTGTTGTGGTTGCATTTCGCTAGTTGGGAGGAACATGTCGGTTCATGCAACATTTCTTAGTGTTCAGACAAGTAAAAATAATATTGTAGTTGTTATGTTATGACGAATTCTATATGATATTTAGCATGTGGGCATTTGCATCAAGAATGAACAATAAATAAACAAAGAAAATATGTGTGTGTGTGTTGAATATAGCAAATATAGGTATGAATATTTTCTATATAAGAGGCTCAAAAGTCCTAAATGAATAATCTATGTCAACAAATTGTAAATATGTTAGTATTTTGGAAAAGTATTGTTGCTTTACTTAGTATCATGAACAATGAAAAAATGGAAACTATGTAGAAGATTTTATTAGAAGCTACCATATAAATAAATAGAAATACTTAAGTAGGTTTAACATACTTGTAAGCTAGTATGGAGGGATAATCTCTATATGAATTTTCAAATGCATGTTGGACATATAAAAAACTCGCATAAGGTAGTTGGAGAACCTATTTGCATAGGTACCCTAGGACTACCATTTTCCACACAAATTCTACTGAGAAGAATTCTAAGCTTTGACTTCGGCCAAGTGTTTAAGGGAGGAATTACTGATGCAAACTAATCCATTATGGATTAAAGGGAGTATTTGTTGTTAAAATAAAGTAGTACTAAATCAATTAAAATGAATAACCATACATACTCTAGGTGAACATCATGTTGAAATAACCATAGAATTAAAAATATTTGGAGAGACTAAATGCACACATACATATATTCAAAATACTTGCTTTAAACATATATATTAACTATGCATAAATTTTTGGGTTCCTAAGCCCTAGTCACATAAAAATAAGTACAAAGTATTTTAGTGTACGAATTACTACAAAATGAGTTGCTTAAGCATACCTTGGAGCCAAATTGAATAAATTGTTAAAAATATAAAATGTCAACTTAAGAAAAATGAATCCTTAAAATTAAAAGAATAACTCAAGAAAAAATTGTATCCAATGAAAATGATAAATAAGTAATCATGGCCTTCATCAGTCGACATCATCCTCCATATTAATTAAATACATGAGTAAGAAAATAGGTGTTCAAGGGTTCCTTACTTGGAGAGATAAATTTAATGTACTATGTTGAGAAAAATATGAGCTCGGGCTTATAGAACAAACCTAGAACATATAAATAAGAGAAATATCTATTAGTACCCTCACCATAATACCTAACCCATAAAATAAGATATTGAACCAAGAAAATTGAAAACAAGTTTTATCTTTAGGGTCTTGTTGTTGGAAATAATACTAAGAGGGGGGGTGAATCAGTATTATCACATCAATAAAACTTTTTCATTTCCATATTCAAATTCATATATGTTACTTCCACAACTTCTTATGATTCAGTTAGTTGATCCTTAATGAGTGCATTAGAACATTATCAACC
>APFE030229009.1:0-11922 GCA_000404065.3 Pinus taeda
AACCGCGAGGATGATATACGCATGCCCCCCAGCCGAGTGAGGGTTACAAGTGATGAAGTCGATACCCCATTTGGCGAATGGACCGACGGTAATAATGGGATGGAGAGGAGCAGGTGGAGCACGCATTTTTAGATCAAATACCTGACAATTGTGGCATTTTCGGACCGCAGTAATACAATCTTTGAATAAAGATGGCCAAAAATAGCCAGCGCGCAATATCTTTTGGGCAGTGGCATACCCAGACATATGACCAATAATTGTCCTAAGCTTCCTCATCTCAAACCTTTGATTCATGAAACGTAACCTGAGTCAAATATCCCTAAAGTCCATGTTAACTTACTGGGTCCACCCAAGAAACTCAGAACGTTATGGAAAAATCACCCTTATGCCCGGTGTGATCATCATGGTGACTACTCCCATTGTTGCCCTCATCTCAACGAATTTTGTGATTTCCTTAAGGCACTTTGCGAATACGAGACCACTCATAATGGATCACCTTCTCCTCTTCCTATGGATTTTTGTACGAATAGTAAACCAGAATAGTGGGAATCCGGTCCCACCATCGCGATCCCTTCCCTAGATGTTGAGATGACGGCACCACGGGCCATATCCTTTACTTGTCATCATCCTTGAGTTCCTCGTAGGAAATCCTTTCTGAGGTTTTTGAGCGCGCTTCTATTCAACCTCTTTCGATAGAATACCAAGTCTCAACATAAATAGATCCTTCATCTACTATCTTGTCGTCTACTATTCCATATGATGTGTATGCGAACCTTCTTTCTTAGGTTGATGCACTAGGTATTGTGTCACATGATGTAGTCAATATGCCTCTTGTCCACTCATCTTGCATTTTGATGAGGACATCATGGAAGCTATGTCTACCCCTAATTACCCTTGCACTTAGGCAAGGGGGAATATTTTTTGGAGGATTCTAAAGGCCATTTCCTTCCTAATAATCCCAATGCAATCTACCTAAAGAAATTTTTCTCATAGCTTATCTCTTTGATTTGCATGTCTTTATTTATGTCATGAAGTTAGGTAGGATGCATCATCTCATCTGTCATCGTTTGTACCTTTCATATGGATCCATCATCCACTTATATATCGGTCATGTTGATGGTGCAAGTCGCTTCTCCAGGAATATAGCCTCGACAGTATGGGCCATTTTTACCCCCTTGCATACATTGGTCTTTTCGAATGACGTGTGCATTGGATCTGCCACCAATAACTAGGCCGAATATGATGTGGTGATAGATTTGTTAGTTGATTCCCTTTCTCATCGAATCCTTCATCTTCATGTTTGTTTATATTCCTTGCTACTTGTCATGCAATTGAATGGTGTGTATCATGTGCTTAACCAAGTCATATTTAGAAAATATTGTTGGTACATGAATTTGAAACCATTAATTTTAGTGAAGTTCCTAGAGCCTAAAATAACTATGTAGATACCATTGCAAATAACATTCTAGATTGGAATTTATCAGATGTATACCACATAAGACAACCATAAACAAAATACATGGCGAACCATCATCGTCATATAAAAATGCATAATCATATTATGTATCATATAAGTGTTCGGAGCCCATAGCTCTAAATACATCTGACATGCCCATAACATGTTACAAAAATCAAAATCAAAGGGGCCTGGATGTCACCATATATATTCAGTATCTGAAGGATCATGCACCAAAGGCTCTGTCCCACCTGCACGTAGATCACACTTTGCATGACCAGCCATCACCATGCGCCGCATGATACCTCGCCACTCTAAGGGAAGGTTGTTACACTCATATATGCCATCTGCACTTAGAAACACTAGCCAAGAGTACCCCACATCTACAGTATATATAAACTAGCATACTATCCTCTGGACCCTGACAAGATGATGATGTTCCCTAATCGGCAGTCACAGGCATTGCTGCTCGTCCTACATTTCTTATCGGTGTTATCGGTGATATGTCTACATACTACATATTTTACACTTAGTACCATAAACATGTGATAAAAATATGAAATGCGCCATAAAAATAGGGACCAATATTCTGCCCCTACATTATAAATACCTCATGGTCTCGATCCTAATAGCTCATAATTCTCAATAGGAAGCACTCACCTACCCTCATCAATGGGTTCTCTACAAACTTGAGAACCCATAGCGAGCCAATGCCCCTCGAACCCCCTGATCCATCTGAATCTCGAATCAGACGGTATCCAAGTCTCACTCACACCAGTTGATTTTTAGCTCTGCCATGCTTGTGAAACACCACATGTCTCATCAGTTGAGAGAAGAAAACATTGGTCTACAGTAATCAACCTACAACCCCCACCAAGCGAGCAAACCACCCCTCTTTTCAACCCCAAATCATAGTTTTATGCTTAGAAAGTGTGAGCTCGCAGGTTTTTGCTTGTTTCTTGTGATCCAAATTGCACTTCTAGGCACAAAAAGTGTGATTAGACCATGAAGAGGATCAAGGGTCTCCCAGGGAGCTGCCAGGAGCCAAAAATCACGAAATAAATAACTACGAGATGAGTAAGGCCACCTACATGAAAGTCGTAGATCCTAATTTGGGTGGCCGGTTTGTGTGGTATGATCTCCACAAGATTTAGGGCCTTTTCCTCCTCTCCAAATTTACCATAACTTACTTAAAAAATGAATTCCAATTGGAGGGAAAATGTCCTTTCATAGAAAAACTCACAATTTTCCTATTGCCCGCTTTGACCAAATGGTTGCTCAGCTTGACGAACCATCAACATCATTGGAAATATCTCATTGAGTAATATAATGAGTCTTTCTCAGTTTTGGATGATTTGGAACTTCAGTAGGAAGCCATTTCTCCAAGAAGGGTCACTTCGTCACCTCTCAAAATCGGATTTCTTCATATGCGACGCTTGTAATTTGGGCACCACCTTCCCTTGGAACTTGTCATCTCACGTGTCAACTTTCATCATGTGTAACCATCATTTACTCATTATTTCATGGTCCCGACAGGGCCTATTCTTTGTGGCAACGTCATCGAATCACCCTTGTTTAGAACATTCGCGATGAGTCACCCTTGCATCCATGGAGTCTGTTTCATATGCCATTGTATCACATCACATCGTTCCATCCATATTTTGATATCTTTCATCTTTTCTAGCCCATTTTTGCCTCCAGTCATATTGTTCGCAACCCATTCGGAGTTGTTAGTCACTGCGAGGTCAACCATTCACTTTATGCTCTAACAAGGGAAGTCGTGTATTTGTCCCTCAATCCCTCATTTTCCATTATACCTGGTGTCAGTCCATCAGTCACATTACTATTTTCCCTCATACCTTAGTTGAGGATCCTCATTGCCTCACCTATCGTGGTCCCTATTCTGTCGACACCAGCTCATTTATTCCATAAGAATGACCTAGAGGGTGGTGTATCTCTGTTCCAGCTTCCATTCTTTTTTTGTACGTTGGATTGAGTAGAGGGACTCATTATTGCCCTTTGACTTGGTTGTTTCATGTTCATGATCCATACACTTGATGGTCCAGTGATGCAGTAGATTGTACTAGTGGTTCCTAGGTGTGCGTGAGATGTTTGAGACCTCATGAGGGAGTGGCCCTTCAAGTAGTCCCCCACATGCTCAAATGCATTTCTATTATGCTACAGCCTTAGATGTAATTCTACAAATATAATGGGTTCGATTCCTACCAATCACAGTGTTCATAGCATACACATCTCCTTTAGATGATCCATTTAGTTTTGTAGATCCCTTCCTTGTTCAACATGGCTTCTTCGGTTGTTCTACCCTCCCTCCAACCCATTTTTTCAAGGAAGGGCCATTATATCTCATGTAATCATTTCATATTATATTAAATCTTGGCTCATATTTTTTCAGGTGCATTATATATATGGGACATTTTGCATTATTTTCTAACTCACTTATACCAACATGTCATGTACCATTCAGCATGTACTTCATTGCTTAGTTTGATGCTTCTCAACACACAATTATTTTTGTACTAAGTTATCTCGACAAGTATATCTATGCCTCCCCTGCCTCATTGAGCTCTGGTACCACAACATAAAAGGTGACTTTCATTGGTCTTGCCCCCTTTGTCCCTATCCTCCTGCTTTAGTTGTATTGGTCTCTCTCTCTCTCTCACTCCATTGTTGCGTAGTGATTGTGTCTTTACAACATAGTTCAGTCATATGTTTTCCTCCTAACACTCGTATGTTGTGGGGGAAATCTATTATCACCCAAATATTGATCATCTAGCATAATTTACTAGATGGATCGAACTACACCATGTACAGTGAATTTTACAATAGTAAAATTTATTTCACTATGAAAAATTACTTAATAAACCACCTTTGATAAGTAATTTATAATTAAACTCATGCAGAATAATTAAACAAATCACTATTTATTTGATTTTCTTCTAGGACTAATTAATTAAACCATTGCTAATTATTATTCCTTGTCATATTTGACACAATTATGAAAAATCAATAGATAAATTATTAATTATCTTATTTTTCTCTAGGAATAGTTAATTATTATTCAATGTCAAATTGAAAAATCGCTTGGGAATAATTAAATAAATCATTATTTCTTTATTATTCCTTAACCAATTTGTTGAGATGATAAATAAATAATTTATTTATTTGTTATTTCTAAATAAAATTTTAAATATTGTTTCCCTCCTAACCAATTATAATAAAATATTTCAAGTGATTATTCCAAGAACGGGGTTAATAATATTTTATTATTTCCCACTATTCGAGGATAACTCAATATTTTGTTATAAATAAAAGGGTTTTTCAATCATTATTCACTTTTGACTATTTTCATTGTTGCACTCACTGTTGTAACTCTGATTATTTTCATTGATGCACTCCATTTCTCTGCCATTTGAGTTCCCATTAAGCTCAAACATTTTATTGTTGGGTTTTCACATTATAGAGGAGAGAGACACTAAAGAAGATAAAGATGTTTAAGGATAGCCAAGAACCCATCTCATAGAGGGGGACATGTAACATTTATTTGTTCCCTTCACAGGTGTTATAATAAAATGTATTCTTTGTATATATAGTTTCAATTAGATTATTTGAGTTATTACTATTTCTTTTTGTTGTTTAACTATGATTGTCGCATAGATTAGGAATTTTGTAGGTTTTGTTTCTATCATTTGTTGCAGATCTACAATTTTTAGCAGCCATTTATATTATTGGTATTGTTTATCCTCCATAGTCTTAAGTGTGTCCTTTTTGTACATCTTTGAGAAGAAAACACCACAAGAGAAATAATTTTGGAAAATGCATGGAGCAAGGACCCTTGAAACCCTCAGTATTTCGAAAAGAAATTTGGCCTCCAAGTGATCAATCACTAAATTTGGCTATGGGTTGAACCTCAATCCTAGGATGATCTTGATTAAACAATTTATAGTCTTGCTTAGGATCAAGTTTAGAAACTCGACCTTCCAACCTTTGCAATATGACCTCTTTTACCTCCAATGAAATCAATCCACAATTATTTCAAGGAGACACTTTATATCTATGAGCAAGTTAAAATTGGCATTGAAAGGCAAGGTCTCCTCCTTAGATTTAAATGATTTAGCCTTTTTCCAATATAGATTACAAAAATATATTCATACCATTGATCTTGAAAGGAAACAGATATAATCTGATATGATACTTGTGCTCAGAATTTAGCCTTTGAACCATTGGTGTTTGACTCACTAGAAGGAGATGAACTCTTCTGTTGGATTTCTATAGACCTGTAATCAAATTATACTGAAGATGGTAGTACTTCCTACAAAAAATCTCACAGCATTGCAATACAATTGAAAATAGACCCTCAAATCTGATAGGGGATTGATCTGGAGCCCATAAACTTGAATGGATAAATATGATAACTTGGGGGTTTCCTCTTTTGTTTACAATAAAATAATAACTCCCAAAATAATGTAGAAAATTATCCTTGCAATCAACTGAAAAATAGAACCAACTAGGATGATACAAAATACCATCAAAGATGGAAACGTTGGCTAGGGTGAGCATAAATTCCACCAAAGTTCCCTGCATGAAGCCTTCAACTAACCCTGCAAATAATTTAGAATTTTCCAATAAAACCCTCAGCCTAACAAGATGCACAACACTGATACCACTGTAATTTACCAATCATCAAAATTTTAATCAGTTTTGGTACATTGTAGGTGTTCTAATAAAATTCTTGCAATAAAAACACCTAACATAATAACGATCTGAGAATGAAGCCTCTTATTTATGTAAATAAATATAAACAAAAATTCATTCCCACAGAAGCACTACTGAAGCTCGTGCCTTGGCATGTATGGCTTCCCATCAATAGAGAAATTAAAGATGCTGAAGCACAATCTTAGATCCTTGATGGATCTGTTGGATACCTATACCAATAGGTTTCATTTTTCATGATTGGATATCAGAGGTCCAAATATGCTCAGCTTTGACAAATGCAAAGATCTCATATTTCCCTAAGAAGGCAATGTCTGTATTAGTTTTGGTAAGAACTCAATTTTGATGGGTGGTCCAACAGTCTAATCTGGATCATGCCATGTTTTCAATTTCCATGTTGTAGAATAGAGAATGATATCTGTCCAAACTGTTTAATCTTGGCAGATCAGTAGCTAGGTAGAGAAACTTAAGGTTCCCAACTGCTAAATCTGGGACCTTGGAAGAAATAAGGGTAGCATTAGATAGGAATGCAAGAAAAAAAGCCAATGAAAAGAAAAGGCATTCAAAGGGTTTGCAAGTCCAAGTGCACCCTCCAAGAAGGAACAAAAAATGCTAGGAAAACTAGTGGGGTAGGTAGATGGGGTTGCAGAAATGGTGTCTTTTTCAAAATCAAAGTTGCTCAAACATCTACAAAAAAGAGCAGCACAATGGAGCATGACTAATTCCCCTGTTTTCATATGTGTATCACTCCTTACTAACACCCCATCACCCTCTGGTTTATGCAGCAAACTCAAAGATTGTCATGATGTTAATGGCCTTCAAAAACCACATTTTTTGTGTAAAAACTTTTCATTTTCATCTACTCCTGATTACAAGTTATTTTCAAACAAAACTTTGTTGAATCAGCCCTCACTCATGTGTTTCATCCATATTAATAGCTAACTCTACTATCTAGCTCCCTATACCCCTCTATCCCTATTATTATAAACACCATGGTGTATAAACCCCACAATGTATAAATATCCCCTCCCTGGCACTGTAGCCATAGTATTCTCTCCCTGGGACTTGAATTGACACCTGGTCAAGGTCAAGAACCCATGACTCACATTTTGCTCCACCTCAGACCAGTTTCCCTACCCAAAGTGCCATTTTGCCTTGAAAACCTTAAAAAAACATTGAAAAACCCATAAAATTACTCCAAGGAGCGGAAAACCTTATAAAAGCACCCTTCCCCGCTTTATCCTAAAGTCGGGGGTCATTCACATCTTCATATTTCATAAACCTGTTTAAAACCCCCTTTTCCAAAGTTTCCGCCTTCGGAAATATTAATGCCCAGAACCTTATATAAAACCTTTGAATGGCTTATATTTTTAATATTGACGGAATGTAATATGTTGGCGAGAAAAACCATTGAAAATTTACCGAAAGGAATGATGATCACCCGGAGGGTCCCGCAGTCCACGTCGGCAAAAAGAAATATTTGTTTATTACCCACCCACAAGCAGTACAGGTCGTGCAGGTTGCCTGCCCGAGGACCGTCAGATCGCGCCAGGTCCAGATCTACGGAGGAGGTTGATTTCGGGCCATCCCGACGTCCACACGTTAACCAAAGCCGCTCTTATCATTCGCGCAAGATGGGCACCCGACGACCGTCCGATCACCCGCCCTCAAATCAACGGCCCGTATGAATATCGGAAGGCCTTACGTGTCTGACAGATACCTTCCGATATCTGTCAGACGCTTACATCAGGCCAGCATCAGCACAGGGGCACGCGTCATCATTTGATTGCATCGGAGCATCGCCTGACAGTCCGTTCAACGTACAGGGCCGCTTCCGATATTGCGACGCCTGTCCCGCCCACGTCTGCGCCCCGATGCCGTGCACGTCACTGCCAGTTCGTCCCGCCTTGTTCCCCATTCGTCCATCTGGCCGCCACATCACCGCCCCCGTGGACCTACCACTGCCCGCCACATCACCCGATGACGTCATGATGACGTCACCCAACCCGCGCCCCTATGATGACGTCATGCTGACGTCATCCATAAAGCGCGCCAAAAAGGTCAAAAAGCCATATTTTCGCCAATTTTCACTATTTTTCATAATTTTTCAAAAATTTACTGTTAAGCCCTCTGCATGGAATTTACGACGCCTGCGCCACCAGTCAACCTGCAACTGTTTTCGAAGCACCTCGCGCGCAAAATCCAGCTGCATTCTTCAGTCTAAACCACCGTTTGCCAGGTATTTCGGCCTTGTCCTCTTGTCAACTGGTTTTTCTTGAATTTTCTGTAAAACCCGCCATGAAAGCCTGTAAGACGTGAAATTCACCGATAAACCAACTGTGTTTTTCCCAATTCGACCAATTAAAACCAGAATATAGTGTCGGAGACCTCCAATTCACTGCAAAACCTGTTAAATAACCTACCCGGTTCGCGCAAACGTGGACTCCTGTGTAACTCCCACAACTGACAAAGGAGGTCTCCCTGCTGCTAAAAAACCCTTCCTAAGGGGCCAGCATTGTCACCCTAATTATAAACAAGCCCTGTCAAACTTGGTTCCCGTCAATCTCATAAATTCAAGCAGCAATTCAGTGATTATTTATATAAAGCATGGAAACCCCTGAAATCCTCAATGTCACTCCTCTCAATGCTCCTCAGAGAGGCAGGACTGGCAGGACCTGGCAGATCTGGATTATCAGATCTCAGAAACCTCCAGGGAAAGGACCACCCCTCATCTTCAATTGTTAAGCGAGTTCAAGGCCAAACACAAGGATGGAACAGATATCCTGGGCATCTGGGAGTCTGCCCTGCCACTTTTCAAAATGCCTTCATGCAGACAATTTCCTGATCTTATCCATCTTTGTGCTAGTCAATATGAGCCATCACAGAGGGCTGTAGTGAATTATAAGGGTGAAGTTGTATTCTATACCACCCCTCAGGCCATCAGGGACATGGTTCAGTTCAAAACCAACAAACCAATGGTTCCCTTATCCTTGCTGGATTTAATTAACCAAGGGAACAAGACACTGACAGAGGCAGAGATCCTGAGGTTTAACCAATTATTTGTTAGCAAATCAGATACAATATTGCACCCTCCTATCTTTGATGGATACCTGAACCAACTTGGGCTAGATCTGGCCCATATGGTGAGCGCAGTACTAGGATACAAATCAACAGAATATATAGAAGAAACTGTGCTGGTTATGATGTTAAGGTTTGTCCCTGGGAGGGCCCCCATCTGCTACAACTATGCCACATATATATCAGACAAAATTCATGAGCAGTTCCTGCACTTGCCTAGAGAGAGGATGTTCACATACTCCTCATATATTTTTCATCTCATCCTATATCACCAATATGAAAAATTCTCCTTTGAGATGAAAAGAACAGATGCAGCAGGTAATCCAAGATCAGTTGTATACTGGAGCTCCATCTTCCACAAAAGCTCACCCTACACATACTGTGAGTTTATAGACTCATTCATCCATCCAGCCATGTCCCTGCTTTTGAAAGAGTCTCCTCCAAGACTCACTGAGGAAATGAAGAAGATATTACAATTATCCACTGCTTACAGCATAGGGGACTGGTACTTTTACCAGCATCACACTGTAATCAGAATGTATGGGTGTGAGTTAAGACCATTTAGGCTACCCAGGTTTGTGCCTATGAGGCTATTTGCCCTGGAGTATTTCAGACAATTCGCGTATGTTGATATGGTCCATTTTTCAGGAAGGGGCAAGAAGGCCCAACTAAAAGTAAAAAACCAGCTTGGGCATATTGTGCTAAACAGAAGAGAAGGATGGAAGGAAGCAGAAAGAATGTTGGAAGGGCTGGGCCTAACACAAAGCTTCCTATGGAAACCATATGACCCTAATGGTTTCATATCCAAAAGGAGATTGAAATACAAACTCGCCGGTTATGAGCATCACAACATGATCCTCATAACGAGACATGCAAACCAGCCAAAGTGGCAGAAAAACACCCTAATAGAGCCCCTAACCCAAGAAGAACTAAATGACAGGGCTAGGAGACATTTATTGAAAATGGCTGACTTAGAGTGTCCTTCTCAGGTGCCCACCTTGCCCAGTACTCAGACAACAGCGCCCGCATCCTCAACTGCAACACAAGGAGGGGCAGCAGAAACTTCAAAGCAAGGGCAGGACAAAGGAAAAGGAAAAATAATGGAAGAAACAGAAGGCCAACAGGGCCAGCATGAGCAGCAACAAAACCAGCAACAAACTAATCAACAGGATCAGGAAAGGCAAAAGGGAGAAGGCCAGTCAGCCACCCAAGAGAAAACAACTAGCATGGCACCTCCCAGAACAGACTCTAGGGTTGACCCTTCACTCCTCCAAACCCCTCTAAGGGAGGACATCAGTAGAAAAAGGGAGAGGGAGACTCCTCTCACAGAAGGTTCAGAGAAAAGGCAGAGGCTAAATCCCTTTGGGGAAGAGGAAATGCATAGCTTTGAGGCCTCTGCCAGCTCAATGCAACAAGAACAGGACAGAACAGCGCTAGGGGAGGTCAGCTCCTCAGGGCAGGACAGGAGCAAATCTGCAGGCATCAAAGACTTCTTCAAGGATGCCAAGAGGAGGAGCGAGCCACTAAAAATCAAATTGTATAACTATCTACTGAACATGGCTCCCTCCAATCAACAGAGGCTCATGGCAGCCTATGATGCACAAGAGGCTAAATTGACCATGAGTCATTTTATTCCCACAAAGCAGCGGCCTCAATCAACTGCAGACTACATAAGGACAAACCTAGAAGTCCTTGCAAGAGACATCCACCCGATGAACCAGATTGAGCTTCATAAACAAACGGGTGAGATGGTCTATGCCACCTTGGCAGATAAGACCTTGGTGAACTATAAACTGCAGAATAGCTTAAACAACACAGCATCGCAGCTTGAGTTGGAGAGGGCATCCTCTCAAGCCAAAGACAATAGAATTAAGGCCCTGGAGGACATCATCATAGAATTTGGGCATGATCCCAATGATGTTAAGGCCATTCAGGAGGTCCTTAAACTGAGGGATGAAGATGTAGCTGCCATCAAAAAGAAGATGAAAATCCCACCAACAATACATCCACAGACAGATGAAGTGGCCCAACAAAGAAGAGACAAAGACATCACTGACCTGTTGATGAATTTGTACAAAGAACTGGTGGAGACCCAACAAAGGCTGCGAGATACTGAGAATACCTTAGAAGCAGCTACACAGAGGGGAGAACAAGGACAGTCTTCTAAAGCACCCGCAGAGGTAATAAATCTAGAGGAGACTCCTAAACAAGATATTCCCCCAAAGCAGGCAGCAGAAACAGTTACAACTACAACAACAGAGCCATCCACTACAGAAGCAGCTAAAGAACAGGCCGAGAGCCTGGATATGCAGAAATTAAGGCAGGAACTTCAAGTGCTGGAAGCTCAAATGTTAGACCTCAACAAAGCCAAGGAAAGCTTAGCCAAGTTAGAAGAAAAATATGACAAATCTAAGCAAAACGTGGCTGAGAGGGAGAGGGAAGTAAAGGCCCTTAAAAAGACTATTGCAGAGCTGGAAAAGCAGCTCAGTTTTGATAAAGTAACAGCAGAGATCAAGCAGGTGATATGGACTACCATTGGACAAGCAATCACTAACCAATGGGAGTACATTATTGCTATATATGAGTAGATAGGGCTTATTGGCAAGGCAAAGAAAGAGCTATACAGAGCAAGAAACGACCTAGGCAATATGGCAGAC